>DWME01001443.1:0-24874 GCA_018244795.1 Parelbella ahira ahira
GTTGAAAACCTACGCAGGTCACCCTACTCACAAAAAGTTTTTAAGAATAGTAGTAACTCCTCAGAGTAAAGTAAATCTGTACGAAAAACCTATGAATTCAAATATAGAATCTACGATTTATTCCAATGATTTAATTGCTAAAACGTTTAATAAACTCGCAAGCGTTAAAAACAAAACATGTGTTTATGAGTTATCACAAATTGATACTATATTTAAATGAAGACTATATTTTAATGTTGTACACACCTATACCTACTTTATTTAAATAAACGAAGACAATTTTACCTAACAAAAAACTTTAGCACTATCAAAGTTAATAGCCCGTTCTGATACGGGAATGTACCTACTCGTAGATAGTAATGATCCCGACACACCAACAAAACATGTAACGTCAAACTCCCTGTCTTGCCTAACACGGATGTAATCGTAAAAGATATGTATCGGAAAACCAAAGAGAGCAGTGGCGATAACAAAAAACCGAGCCACTATTACCTAAGTCCTATTACGGCGCTGATAATTGTATTTGAAGTGGACAGCTCAAGGATCTATTTTTTTATTCCCATTGAACGAGTAGAAATACTTTGTTCAAGCTCGAGAGCTGAAGACATTTGAGAGAAACATGCTTTGTTCCCGTTGCACTGCCCGTTTGTTTTGTGAATAGGCCCTATTTCACTTGAGCCGTATAGCCGTGAGCCTAGCGGATTTTTTAACGTTTTGTTCTCAGTTGAAAAGTTGCGGCTAAATGTGTATTGTGGTATTGGAAAATAAAAATATTATGTTTAATTACACTTACTGTTCGCATTGTACAATACTTAATATGTCTATGAAATATGACGTAAATTATAGACAATCGTTGACAAAAAAATATTAGTGATTTATTTATCTATAAACCAGTTGTGTAGTAAAAGTATATTTGTTTATGTAATTTTGCAACTGCTAGTATGCTGCTGTATGTGAACAAAAGTTGGTCTTATCACTAAGAAAGCGATCTCTTCTAGGCAACTTCAACGTAGAAGTAACTAATCCAGTAATCAGAGTTTTGCAAGAGGAACATTAATTAGTTGTAACATAAATCGCGAAATAAGCGATCTAGTTTTTAATACAAATACTTTCGAAATTTGAAAAGTTTAATTTTTGTGCTAATATAACAGTAAATACGTTGTTCCAAGAATCATTATTCATTTGAAAATATAAGAAATTCGATATTGCCGTTTTAGCCTTACTTTATCAGATTACCATTAGTACGCTCGCTTAGATCGCTTGCTATCGGTATGTTCTACTTTGAACCGAATTTAATAACAGAAGTTCGTTAATTCATATCCAAATAGAGACTAAACTAGTTATTTATATTTCTTAATCAGGTTTGGAGATTCAATTCTACGAATAAGCACTAAACGAGCCCTATTCACTTTGAAGTTCTGAAATACATGCGATTATAGATCTAACCGCTAAACTATTAAAAACCAAATTACTTTGATCCGTGTTTCTCATGAACGTTTTTGTGATTGTAAAGGTGTGGGGTAGCTCTTTTATTTTACAAACAGGATATCCTGGCCAGGGCGCGCCGGTCGTTTCCGAGCAGACGTCTGTAGTGATGTATAAAAAAATAGTAGCACGTGTACTGGCAAGTGGATTTGAAACATCGAACCCGCCGGTTTTAAAGGGCTTTTTAATATGATTTTGATTCATAACTATGATGGAATGTTCTCGAATCGTGACGAGAATTCGTAAGATGCCAGTGTCACAGTTCCTCGAACGATGTAGTTAGCCTTGTCGTGTGACGTTTCTGGAGGATATTATATTAAGTAGATGATAAATACTATACAATCCAATTTTATATTCTTGTATACATAATCATCTAGAAGAATTATTCTCTAAGCGAGACTAAGCCCCTCTGTTTCGGCGCATTGCGTTTGCAACAGTGACATATGAGGGTGGGTTTCTGATGTATGGGCTCGCTGCAAATTATCCCTATCAGGACCCATAAGACCGTCTGGCATTTTACAACAGTTTATTAATGTACTTAGCCCAACATTTTACAGATACAGTCGTATACTAAAATGTATATTATATATTTTATATGGATATAATATACATAGTTTATTAGCATTGAGCACTTCTATTTTAACATCATGTACTTGCGTGTTATTATATTTTTTTAATAAAACGCATTTCAGTGGATGATAAAAAATAGCAACATTGTAATAAACAAGAACTCTTGATTTAAATAATATTTATTATAATTTATGTTCGCTAATTTTTATTCTCATTTATGTACCTACTCTATTTTTTAAATTGGAATATACAAAAACTTTCAATTAATAATACAAATAAAAATTATTAAATTTGCCAACCGTTAATAAAATCAAGCTGATCGAGTGTTAGAAAAGTTAATTATAGAAAAATCATAAGTATAGTGTATTCAAGCAAGGATATCATATTATTCAATATTATTTAAATTTACTACTCATAAAATGTTAGACACACCTGAAAGCCAAAAAAGTGCATTGCATTGATTTTTCATACCCTCTCCGTTACTACATTATACACACATCTAACTCAACGGAGCACACAAGCTTACAAACCATTCACTTACTCGATTACCGGCAGCTTGCTATGTCAAAAATACTCCGTTTGGTTTCGTTCACGTTCATTCGAGCGGTTGGGTCATAAACGATACGCTGCCGCCGGTCGCTCCATTCGAATTTCGATTCAGTCAGTCTGGCGCTGGCCGTCGATGTGTTATACGCATGCGTAGTGTAACATAACGAACTCATTTCGAAAGATCGTAAACAAGTGAATGTTTAGTGAAAAATTTCTTTACAGTGTGTGATAATTTGAGTTTTTTTTTCACATAAATACAATTTGTAGTAACATTCAGTTTTATACAGTGCCAATTTGTACATCGAATTTGCGAGTGAGTATTTCCCTTTTGTTGTTTTTTCGCACGGCACTGCCGGTATGTATGTTGTTTATGTACGAAAACTTTTGACATTTTAAAATAATAGGTATACTTTATAATGATAAACGCGAATTTAGATGGGCTTTCTAAATTTTGGTGATAGTTTTTGTCTATTTGTGTAAAAAAAATGTACCCAGACACCTGTTAGACTGTTTGGTTATGTTACATTTACCTGAGTTGCATGTACGACGAGAAATGTACATAGGTATCAAATAAGTTACATATTATTGTGTGTTATGGCTTTAAATTAGCGTTTTCCGGGATTATCTTAATCTATCTATACTTGCATGTGCTCCGGTGACACAATCTAATTGGCTAATACGACTATAGAATAGGTAAATAACGACATCTAAACATTTTTTTGTTTTGCTACACAAAGTAGAGAGAGTAAAGTAGCTTGAATTCTCATATGAATTAAAATATGTTTTACCTCGTATAGGACTTTACTATGCCAGTGTTGAAATAACATTGTCTTACTGGTAATTACGTTACGGCAGTCCTTAACTAGCACCTGTAACGCGTCGGTAAAGCTGATTCAATCAAGTCGTTTAATCTGCATACATTTTGCCGATAACAATGAACGATGCACGCGCAAAAAGATCTTATTCTAATTGCAACATACTTTATAATTCCGTGCACATTATCTGCCAGACTCCGTTAAGTATAACCAAATAGGTATAATTGCATTCGGTGAATGAACTCTTGTCTCGTGCCAATCGTAGACTAGAGATTCACATAGGCTATATTTAGTTTTTATTTAAAAAAGAATTTGACAGATGATCAGAAGAAACATTTTTATTTTATAAGTAGTTCAGTAAAAGTAAAAATACTTCCGTCTGTAGGGATGTATATATTTTGACTCGTCCTATTGAAGAATTATTTTTTATTGAAAATTTTGGAAATATCCTAGGAATTGGTAGGTAAGGATACTTCTTACAATTTTTTCTAGATGTGACATAACTTTTATATCTATACATTATCAACCAATCTAATTCTGGGTTACTAACGTAATTTTATTACATGTACAATTATTACCGTAGGCGACAAAAAGATGGCTTAAAAATTCGACATAATTATTATACTAACAAAATGTGTTAATAGTGCTCTTACTATATAAATTATTCAATCCTCGACGGGGTTATTTCTACACGCGAAACCCGGAATACGACAATTTACAGCCATTCTTCAACCTTTTGACCCAATTTCCTTAATACCATTTTTGGAACCGAGCAACATTTTTACAACAGGCAGCCCTAAATACTAATGTTCTGTCTAAAGATTATGAAATATGATAAATATAATGTTGGCCTTAAACGGAAATAGATTTTGACCTTCAAAAAATGGTTCATATTATAAGCTAGTGTCCAGCCTATACGTCTTGCGATAGCACTTACAAACCGGATATTGTTTACATTTTTTAAGCCAATTGTAAACAGATAAATGTAACATTTATTCATAGTTTGCTTTTTAACTTTTTAACATAGATAATTTTTGTTTTTGTATTTGTAGCTCGTATTTTCCCGAAGGGGGGAGTGTAACATAGACCCTACTTACTATTGGAAATTTCAAGACAGAAAAACCTAATAATACCTACTTTACCTGGGCCGGGAATGAACCCAAAACGTGTTGATCAGTCTGAAGCAGTTTCATTAGATTTTCACATTAAATAAATATTTTTACTTTTGTCATTCTGATCGATCTACTTGTCAAATAACATCGCGGATTGATCGCGCAGCATTGGTTACGGGACCTTCCGAGATAACCCGTGTTTATCTAAAGCTAACTATAGGAATTAGCATAGCATAAAATGATTCATTTTTCACATTAACATAACAAAATGTAACATCCACGCCTGTAGTCCCAGAAGCGGTAGGCAGAGGAGTGTAGTACACTCCCACGTTTCACCAGTTACATTTTAAGTCCCATGGCTTAGGTGGTGAATCTATTGCCATACACCGGGAACAATTCTAGACTCCGAAACTTTACCCGACCCGGGACTGACCCGGGATTTGAACCCAGGACTTGTTGTTCGGTAGTCGGCAACCACTTGACCAACGAGGCAGTCAACGTGACATATGAAGATTTATTATTATTTTAAGATACCAACAGCTGTGACTGAGCAGGTGAGACCGTCTAAAATGTATTACGTATGTATATACTCTCGCTAAATTATCTATAACATTTTTGTCCCACACATGCCTAGTATTAAAAGATTTCAACGTCATTGGCAATTAAATTAAATTAATTATGTTAATACGTCCATCTTTAATTAAATATTGATTTGTTTATGGTTAAATGTAAATGTGGTGTTTATATAGAGGGTTCTGACGTATCTGGTACATAACTAGTAATTCATGAATATTCGTTTTTATTGGTTATTATGCTACATTTATTTTAATTGGTAATAATGCAAACCATATGTCGATTTGGGTTACCGGCGCGTGTCATTCGACATCAACTGGCTCATAACGAAAGAGACACCTGGACAAAGTTGCATATATGACACATTTAGTGACTAACGTCTAAAATGCGTAATAGCGAAAATTACGGTGACACAATGAAAATTACACGTTATATATGTACATACATATGTATGTACCTACAAACAAGGAAACTGCTTTTACGCGTTATCTGTATATAAGTAGATGATTCGGTTATTTGACCTGCGATACTGTACGGTAAAGTCGTTCTTTCTTTGATAAGCAAGAAGTAGTCATATGTATTTTAGTAATTATTTAGTCTTAGTGAGATTAAATTTACGTAAATACGGCTACCCCTTATTCCATAATTTGCACTATGTAACTTGTGGAGAGTGGCAATTCGGGGCAATAGACATGCGATTAGATGTTAAAAGAAAAATGTTCTATATTAACGTGGCAATTTTTATATGTATCTTTTTATTTCATAAAATTCTCCTCAGTCTATTTACTACTATGTAGATATCATACAGTTATAGATATAGTTACTGTATGATACGTACGATATTAGGTACAGACTGTATGACACAATATTTAACGTACACTACTGTCTACGCTGCTAAATATCAAATTAATAATATATTAAAATGATATACAAAAACGCTTTTATTTATCTTCTTATTTAATTTAATTTTTCATGTTCTAAGTATTTGAATTTTACTTTTCACCCCATTTGCGAACACAACAATCGATGTCCTTAGTCCGATTGGCAAGAGTTCTTGGCAGTGCTATGATGACACTATTGGTACATCTTGGTGTAAGAGTGGTCTGGTTTGCAGTGGGAACATACGTTTAGGGCGAATTCACACGTGAGGAATATTCCTCGACGATTTTACGATTACATTGCGTATTGTACAGATGCATTGTTCATAACAAAATGTTGTGCAATAAATGTAAAATTGCTTTAGTTTTCGTTTTAATGCACCACGTAATCATGTGCTTACGCGACCTATTACTTTCAAGTTTGATTTGGTATATTTTTATAGTAAACAATGTAATTTTAAAAAAGTTCCCAAATATTACATTTAAAAAAATTTAAATATCACAATAGTTTAAAAACGACTTATATACACTCATATATAGAACTATTCGTTTATTAACACAATAATTTTTTCGACATTTTTCACTAACCATTTCTAAATAACTGTTATAATCACATTTTTTTGTCAAGCGTTTCTAAATAAATAAATAAATATATTATTTAATTAAAACAACGACTGTTTCATTTACATTTTTTTCATGTAGCGTTTGTGAACAACCGTTTTATTTACATATTTTCGCCATGCGCTTCTGAACAGCGCTAATAATATCACGCTCAGCAACGGCCCTTACGAGTTTCGCAGGGTCACACGTCCCGACGGCGCGTCGCCGTTTTCCCATGATACGATGATACAATACCCGCGGGTCATTGTCACGTTAATGGTTCGTTTCGGTTTGTCTGTAATGAAGTGTAACTAGCTCGCATTTTAATAAACCTGTCCGTGTAGTGTGTCCCCGTGCTAGTGTGACGAAATATTGTCTATGTCACTTTGATCTTAATCAAGTATGGAGGTGATCGAAGCATTTCATTAAATTAACTCGTCGGTTAGTTAGTATAGATTTAATTTTCGGGCATTGAAGAACTCTGGTGATACTCTCTCGTTATACATAATACTGCGCCTCAGTACGTACCTAAGTACATGATATGTATATAGGATATAAAGATTTTAAGTAAATTTATAGCTGTTTGTCTGTTACTCTAATATGATAGAATTCTTAAGTAATTTTGTAAGGTTTCCGTTGTTTTTACAGCACGGAAAACACTTTTTATCTAACAAGCCGGTGAGCTCAATATTCGTTTCTTTATTAAAGGAAGTCTTTTAAGAGGCTTCGAGAAATGATCTCGTGTAATTTTTTTTTTATGAGCGGCGTCAGCTACAGTTTTTTGCGCTTATAATGACACCTTAAAATTGCCAATACGATATTTTTAAAACGGCAGGAAGGAAGAGATACTTCCTCGAGATGATCGCGCATTTATGTGGCTTGTTTCAAAAATGACCGCTTTAACTACTAAGTTAGAGGTCCTGGGTTCGGTTCCCGTATTTTTGTAAATTATTGTTGGGTATCCTAATTTGAAATTCTCTGTAGTACTATGGAGTCTGGATATTTAGTAAGAATTCTGGATATTTGTTCGATATATAGGAATTTGCTCACCCACTAAAAATTAAAATGGCAGTATTATCTTCCTCTGAGCACCCGGTTAGGTAAATAAAGGCATGATGTCATACTACAATTAATCAATCAATGAAGAAATTACTGTAGTAAGACTATAGCTTCTAAATTATTTATTAGCATTTCGAGTAGATAGCCCTTTAGTAGCTAACCATTTTTATCTATTTTTGGCTCAACATTATGGTTTGAGGACTTGTTATAAAACTATTGGGGCGGGTTAAACTAGCGGACAACTTTATAATGAGCGGTGACACGCGAGATCATTCCGTTGTATGGTGGCACGCGATGGTTTGTCAGCTACAGTTAAACCGTATAAACGTATTGTGTGCAAGTGCCTTTATTTACTCATTTTTAAAGGTACATGTGCCATTGAAACTCGTTTATAAAGGTGAGACAGTTTAATAAAAAAAAATACAATTTTACAATTTATCAAAAAAAATTACATTTTTACTTTTAATTAAAAAAATTAAATTTAAATAGAATTAAATATTTAGGAAAAAAGATAAGAATAAAAAAAAATACTTGTATATGTTAAGTTTATTTTTTTTAATTCCAGTCTATTATGATCATGTTAAGGACTTTAGTGCATTAAGTTAGATTCCTGTATTTATTTATAGAGGTCGTCAATTAGTTTCATTACATTTGTTCTATCACATTTAATTTGTTCAGAGAGATCTTATAGCACTTCTTACTCTGAAAGGAGAGTCTTGTCCAACAGTTCAAGGGTAATGAATACGATGAGAGAAATAATGTTTACTTATATCAAACGAATTAATTTTCAAACATTGCTGTATTATAAATAGAACTGCTTAAATATAAATTGTCTATACGGTAACGTAGCTAATGAAAAATACTTTACAAGAAAGTTTTAACGAGCTTAAAGCGTTGACACAAGTATTTATTGCTCCAAAAAGCCGGTTGTATGTGTCTTAAAGCGATATTACACGACTGTTTGCGTAGTGAAACATCTATCCCCATTGGGTCGCACCCGCATTTTTCTGTAATTAGCGCGTTGATAATAAGCGAGGGAAACAGGAAGTGTGGCAGACTGCTTCCAAATGTAGCGAGCGAAACTTCAAACGTGATCTGGAAGGGGTTAAATTTGGGGCTAACCGTGTGTGTAAATGAGACTTTTGGTTCTTTGTCGTTAACAAAGTGTATGCTTATAACATGTGGTACAATAGTATTTTACGAATGTGTGTGTTTTAAATAGTGTCATTTGGTAATAACCTATAGAATATAATAACCATTAATAAATAACACTATACGAAATATACAGTAACGCATTTTTAAACCCGTGAGTAGGTACTTCGTGTGAAAAAAGTTGAATAAAAACCCTCCTAAGTAGGCTCTATTTCGGTTCATGCTAACAACTTCGTTAAATAATTCGTCTATAATATTATTTATCGGATAGTTTCGATAAATAACATTTTGTGTTATACAATTTTGCAAAAAATAAGAATAAAAGCAAATCACGATTTGACCGAGGAAAGTGGACCAGGTAAACAGTCTCGTCGCGCCCTCCAGATAAGATAAACACTAATTTCCTGTTTTGTAGGGTTGCCATCATTACGCTTTTTATGGGATATTTTCATAGAAGAAAGCGAATGCACTGTAATAGTCACACCGTGTTAAGGGCTTCGGATAAAAAGTATCCTACTTTAAAAAGGCATTGTTATGGTGGTTGAGTATGGTGTTTATTTGTCTATTGGGTTTTATCAACGTAAAGTAGAGCATAAACAAATATTAAATGGTTCTGTCAAATTAGAATACTGTTTTTAAAATTACCGATAAATCACATCATGCTTTATTATCCTTGTTTTATAATACAAATGTAATATAAAGGGTAACACAAAATAAATTTAGCCTTGTACCATTTTCGCCTTTATTACGCTTCAAAATTGGCCATAGATAACTGATTAATCTTTCACTTCGCTGAATACAATCATTGTCAAATAAATTTCAGACTAGAAAGAGTGGTATCAGACGAACATACAGAAATGCTATAAATGCTACTTAAAATATTGGTGTTAATACTGATAGGAATTTTATTTTTCATATTTATTTATCTAATGTTACATTTTATGATAGGTTATATATGTATTTTTAATAATTTAATAATTATGTTAATAATTACATCGCCTGAGCCGATTACTACATAATGCCATTTGACGTATATCTACTCCACTGATACTTAACGACAATTAAAGATAAATACAAAAATAAATTAAACTGAGCGTTGAGTCTTAATTAGTTATACGTTTTCTCCAAGATATTTTCCGTTGAACGCTTTAATGCAAGTTTTAATTGGTACGACAGTCTTAATTCATTCATAAACTGTGTTTAATTTAACCTAAATGATTATTGCGTCCGTTAGCCTTTACTTCGATGACAGACCATTTTCGGTTATTTTCAATTTGTGTGTTAATTCTGATATTTTAATAGAATGTAGGCAAAGTTAAATAACAATGACGTTGATATGAACCGGTGTGTGAGGTTTATGTGACTTTTGCGCTTTTAAAGCTAATAATTTCTAACACTATTGGAAAAATATTGTAGCATACAAATAAATATTAAATGTAAAATATAAGGAGCGATAAGAATACCTTCTAATCGGTGTGTAATTGTATGTGTGTGTATTTAACTACTATTATAAATGCGAAAGTTTACGTGTTTGTTGCTCTTTCACACAGAAACGGCTGGATGAAGACTGCGCCTGCATTAACCTATATGTTCACAGGCCATTCGTAAATATTTCATAATTCTCTTCAACGTTTTGAGATATTGACTGCCTTGTTGGTCGAGAGGTTGCAAGCGCATCGGGACGTCCCAGGTTCGATGCTGGAGATATTAGTGGTTTCTAGAAATTTCTAGTAGTGCTTGGAGTGTGGATTTATGCCCGGTGCAAGGCAATGGCCTTCCCACCTATTCCATCGAAGGAAGTAAATGTAACAGATGAAACGTGGAAGGGCACTAAATTCCTCTTCCTACCTCTTGGTGAACTACTACAGGCGTGATGTAACGTTCTTGTTTCTACTATGTTCTATTTCTACACTGCACTGCCTGGTGCTATACCTAGCACTCTTAGACAAAGCATGTAACAAGGTACATTTGTCTTCATAAACCCTTGGAAGTGTACATATAATATTTATGGACTTCTATACAAAAACAAGGATGAGTATAAACTGCGGGTTCTAGTTTCATAGGTCATTTGGGATTCTGAATAGAAAGTTTTGTAAATTCGATACGTTGCGTTCACGAAGAACTTTTTTCATTTGAACTTTTCCGTTGCTGAAGTATTCGGCTATACGAACATAACCGTTACAGGCTACAAGGACGCGACTAAAGAATGAAACTTTACCTGAATATTTGGTTCTTTATACATTCAACCGGTGGTATCATGTGGTGAAAAAAGTAATAGAAACTATCCAAGTAAGTGGTAAATAGAGTAGGTACGTGTTCTTTAGTAAGTGGTCTGTTGTCTCTATCTATTATTGTCTATATTCAAAAAAACATAAGAGTGACTATCTGTTATGAAATACATTTGTCATATTATAGTCATACGTATGGGCATCGTCATTAAGATCGGTATCATCACACCATCCTCTATTGTTGTCGTGTTGTTTACAGGCCTCTTATAATAATTAAAAAAAAAAAATTACTAAATGTAAATTATTACTTAAATGTATGGATGTTTCGAAGTTGTTACGCTTTTGACTCTTTATTAAATTGGTCTGTACCACAAAAAAAAGAAATAATATGAAATACTTATTAACAGTCTAATAAATGAAAGTTTAGCTTCAATACATACATAATTATGTATATCATCACTGTAAACAGATAAGTGCAATGAACTGCACAAAAAAAATAAAAAAATAAGCCGTGAAGGTTTGGTGATAATTTGAAAATATGCTTCTTGTGTATATTCCTTTGTTTTTACCGTGTGTACATAAATTAAATAAAAAAATATAAAATAAAAAAAAATGCATTATATTCGCTCTCTAAAATGTTAAGTCTCAAACGTGTCAAAAGTTATGGCCGCTTTAATATTGTTGACTCCGTTGGTTAGCGTGGTTGTCTTCGATCCTACGAGACTCAATATAACGTAATATTGCATATATCTACATACCAACATACATGTAAATATTGGTAGACCCGTTGGTCCAGTGTTTAAACTGAGTGCTTAGCCGAGAGTCGCTGGTTCGGTTCTCATCCAGGTCCAATTTTGTGTCTAGGAGTATGTATAAGTATGAATCAATATGTAGATATTTGTGTTTTTCAGTAAACTGATTGCCATAACATAGGTAGGTACTCTTCGAGCCTACTTTAAGACTGTCATGAAAAGAGAAGTGGAAATTTCCTTGTTTGCGTATCATATACGTGTCGCTTTTTATTAAAAATCTTGGAATATACCGAATAAATTAAATGCACCTACATTCACATTGTATTACGAACGCAATCGCTATTTAAAATGTACGGCATTAAAATTATCAATAGCTAAGGTGGATCCGTTATAAAATTTGGGAACGAGGCATATTTCACCCGTTGTTGAAAACACAATTTTATGAATTACCGCGAAGTTATGCTGTTTACTTGTAATTCTGAACTACATGTCACACTAGTACATATTAATTCAACATAATACTTATATATACTGTAAATATTTACGCTCGAATCTGATTAAACAGTACTTTTGTTTAATATGCACTCGCGCAATAAATATACCGATACTGGTAAAGTCAGGGCCGGAGAGGCGTTGACTTAGCTAGCTGGCGTGACCTCGACCCTGCACAGCGTATTTTTAGAGACTGGCATACCTACTGACTCATGTGATAGTCTTACGTAGATAGATACATTTTATTGTGGAATGTAGATGTAAATCGCCACTATCTAACGTCGCTCGCAAGAATTAAATTTCTCTCGTTCGCTGTAGGTGCATTTTTTTTGTTTTACGGCATGATATTGGTTTAGTATCGTTCAAAATCTGTCATGGTATATCGTGATATTGATTGTAATTGTTAGGAAACCGCTCAGAAACAGATGTATAAAACTGTAGAATCATGAGAACCGTAACTATTTGTACGATTATCTGTTAAAGCATAGATCTGTATAAAAATGGGCAGATTTCTTGCTAGTATTCATTTAAACCGTGAGCGTCCATTCTCGAAGAATAAAAGTTTCTTATGAAGCCAGCGACAAATCACATGTGAATTCTGATGATTAACTTAGCGCCTGTTTTGGTCGCTTTCACCATTTGGTGTTCCATTCTTGAAAACTGGAACGCACAATCAGATAACTGCTGTTTTACAGCTGAATAACATGCGACATACAATACGGGTTTCAAACGTTGATGACGTATTGTATTCGAAAAATATTTTGAACAAATCCATTCATAGCTAGTATAATGAATTCGTGTTCAACCGATGAAGGGAAACGATTGTACTGGTACATAAAAGTCATTTCAAAGTCAGAGTAGTCAGAGAAAAATACTCCCATCAAAGTTGACGAGGCCATTATAAGTGTAAAGATGAAGGGGACAAAAATTCAAATCAAGGACATCTCAATTCTTTAATGTTTAAAAGTACGTTCAAACGCACTATGTAGGTATAATAAAATACTGTTGATTCTATGATTTTATCGGTTACTTATATGTTTACTCGTGTCACTTACATATTTATTTATTAAGATAAATGTTTTGTGTGAGCTATGAATATTTAATAGGCACGAAGAAATAAATGTAACTGATAATAGTTGAAATTTCAAATACTAGCAATTAGATCTTCCGGCAATTCACTTGTAGGTACCTACTGTTTATAGGTTTCTTATCCGTTAAATGTTATATGTAATATTCATAAGAATTATTGCTGAAAATAGGACCGGCTCTTATTATATTGTTATAATACAACACATATGTACATAATGTATGAAATAAATCTTGTATAAAACTTACGGAAAGTTTATGTCACTTGTAGTCGACATTCTCGAAAGTTCCAAGACAAAAGTGCCAATTTGTTCGAAGTAACTAACGGCGAGCAATGAAAGTGAAGTTACTGTCCACGTCCGCGACAATCTAGCGGAAATTAACTTTATTTTCTTCGGACAATAATTCTGCAAGTAGCTTCTTTCTTAAGCTCTAACTCCTTTGCTTTTGTCCAATAGTGGCGGGTTAAAAAAAAAATAGTTTGTTTCTCTCTATTTATTTGCTCGTCTTTTGTTTTGACGGCGGCAAAGATAACATAACTGACTAGACAAAGCAAATCGTCTTCGTCTTCGGAAGCAAAGTAATGACACAAAGTAGATGTCGACTTCAGTAGAGTATTTATATTTGTCGCCGGATATATTCTGCACTGATCGATCACTTTTCATTTTTGATTCATACACACGTTTAGTAGTTGCAAATTGTAATACTCGTAGTTGTAAAATCATGTTCATAGAAGAACGAAATAAATAATCATCATGGGAATTTGGTAAATGGTGATCTCTACTACTATCGCGCTATCTCTATCTCTGTTCCGTCTTCTACGTTAGCAAACTCACTTTTTGTAAATTGCTACGTAACATTTTCATCCGTTAGCTGCGCGTTTTAATGTAGTACAGGTTTACTTATTATTAGAGTTATTTAGAACGAATAAAATCTAATCTGTTACGCCCGTTGACTTCGATATTTCGTGAGCGAATCATTTATTGTAGAGGCATGATCTCGATTGTTGTGAATTGGTAGAACGAAAATAATTTTAAAATTAAATATTTTAGAATATAGCGAATATACCTGTCGGCGTTTAATGCCAATCGGACTACAATAGAGCTCGATCAGTCAGTTGTTGGGTACAGTAAATTTATTCGCTGGACAATTGAAGAGTGATTCGACACAGAAGTGAGAAGGAATTACACAGAGTAAAAAAAATAAAATTAAAATTTAATAACTTGTAAGTGTATATTGTTCATATTCCTTATTATTATTGCAGGTAATGTTAAATCGAGCACGTCTTAAAACGCCTGGCAGAATAACGGACTAGCATGTGTATCGGTTTTGAGCAGTAAAACGAGGAGATAAAGTTTTGTGTCAGGACCGTGTAGTGTCTGCTTAGTCCTATAAGAAATAGGTATAAAAATATATATTAATTATATATGTAGGTATGTAGTTCTATTTTGCATTTTTATAATAAAGTAGAGAATGTATACAATACTTGATGGTCTCTTTGTCGTCAATTTCGTTCTCAAAGAGGCACGCAGTCATACTGACATACAATTATGTTCAGTATGTGTTGTAGTGACGTGTGAACGACGGTTTTGTTAATTTGCATACATGCGAAGTTTGTCGCGAATGCCAAATTGCGATTCGTCTCTCAAGTTTATTGACTCTGCAAATGGATTCGCAAACGTGTTGGCACTTGACCGATAGTAAATTTTGTTTGAGCAATGTGCTCGGAGCGTTTGTCCAAATAGCTAATACTTTTAACTTGCTAAGACTTGTTAGAGTTTTGAAAGCCTTATGATGTAGGTATTAATTGTATTATTATTTTAATGGAACATGTGTTTAACACCAGCGATTTATTTGGTCATGCTTTTAAGTTTTTTGGTGTAATTAATTTCGTTCTTACTTTAAAATATAATTCTATCGGACGGGATACTCTCGGCTAGTATGCTAGTGGAATGAAAAGGTATTAAGTAGTTGTTTTTCTTTATCGGTTCAATTGGATCTTCGGTTTAAATAATAATACTGTATACATAATATAATATTATTCAAAAATAATTACCGTTTTAGTGTCCACGCGAAATTTAAAAAATTGCGCTTTTTTTACAACTACCCATCACTTTCTGGACACGTTTTAAATTTCGGAGACTTCGACAGTTAGGTATTTTAATACACCAAAGATTCAAACAAAGGTATAGTAATCGAATATATTAAAACTCACATAACAAATCAAAACTAAAAACGGGCAGTTAAATCAATGCATAAATTTCCATTTACAGGACGAGACGCTCATTGCTGTAGGTATTCGGCATTATCGTTCCAAGCAATTACTGTTGAGTCAGAGCAATCTGGGACAGGACGCGGCGAATTTAGGCAGGCGTCTGGAGATATGCTTCGTGTCGTGAATGTCAGTCCGTACATCCAATTGCTAACACTCCCCTATATCTATATTATAATTCATATCAATGTCTTGTCTAACTGCCACATGTGACGCTTGAAGCCTACAAAGTGATGAATTATTAATTGCATTTAATTTATTTGTTTTATTTAGAGCATACCAATATGTATCTAGAATTTTTCGGAGTATATAGCTATTATACATATACATACTATTAAATGTCTCGTTGGTCGAGCGGTTGAAAGCGCGACTGATGATCGGGAGGTCCTGGGTTTAAATCCCGGGTCGGGTGCTACTATTAATAAAAAAGTTCCGTTAAATCTCTATATAATTTTATCAACAAAACATTAATGTAATTAATTTGTTGATTCTATTAAACACTTCGTTGAGTAACCTTAAAATACGTAAGCATATACATATATGTAGGTATACAACAAGTATTAATTGAAAATATTTTTACACCGGTGCGTGGCGCTATTTAAATTTTTTGTAATGTAACTAGAATTTATTAACGAGTATTAAGGTCGCCAGAATTGGTAATGGCAACGATTGAATTCATAAAATACATCTCAATAATGTATTCGTAATCCGACGAGTGCTGTTTTGTCCTGAGCACGTCTTTTCGCAATGGAAATTGGAAATTACCTTGAAACTTCGGGCCTGTAAATTATTGATATTTTAATAAAGTAACTCGGGATGATTACGATTGTGCCGACTCTGAAATCAAAAGTTTGAAACGTACTAATTGCATCTTAAGGCATTTATTAATCATCTTGGTGTCTAGTTATTATTTACAAATTAAAATTAAATTTGTATATTTCATATCTTGTTTGTAGTTTAATCGACACTGAGCTAACATTGGTACAAGACAAAGTTATCTTATTATTATTAATTACGATTACCGATAAGCTAACGATTGAAAAATAAAACTTATGTGACGAGCTGCGCTTAAATTGAATTTCCTTATAAAAATACTTATGCCCTTTAAGAAATTAACGAACGGTGAATATAGCAATAATAAGCAAAAAAAAATGTTCTCCCACTCTCTCATGAAATTTCAAATGAAATTCATCATTCATTAGAGCTCGTATGGGCGCAGCATCAGACTCGTCACAGTTACTTTTTGTCTGAATCCTCTCGTTTGTAACGCGGTAGCCGTGATTGCAAAAACGAATTCCACGCGACAGCTTGCGGTCCAACTAGTTTCTGAAACTCATGTGCGTTAAAAAACCACGGATTGGTTAACGTCAGGATATGCACGGAACGGATTGTTGGAATGGACTGCTTTTTAAAATTTATAACTTAATTTTATAGGCATACATTTATAGACACATATATGCATATATATATAACTATGTCTGAGAGTATTACTGAACTTCATAAATCTTCTCGTGAACTCAATATCATATAAAATTAAACTTTTAATTGAGATCCAACACTAACATGTTGCTAATCCTTAGTACTGAGTTGTAGCGCTGGAAGATTTAATGTCTGCGTGTCACACCCTTTAAATTGGGACACATGTAACGAAGCGGCGCTGCTTAGCTTAAAACTATTTCATTTACGAACAACATTACACGTGTTTATATCCCATGCAATCTTCTTTAGTTGTATTTTGATCTATATTAATATTTCTACTCTATTCTTCTATTTTAGTGCATTGTCTGGTTAATGTGTGTTTTCTTTATTGCTTATGATAAAATGCTTATGATAAAATATATTCATCGGAATTATTTTGGAATTGTAAATTTAGGAAACGAGGCAATTGTCAGTAAATAAGTTACATAGATACTGTAATAGGTTAATGTTGCCAATAACATTATGAGCATATATTACGTAGTTTGCGTATCTATCTTTCTATATATCTATCCGTCTATTTATCTATTCATCTATGTGTTTATTTTATGGGCAGACGATATTAATGAATTCAAGTTAAAGTTCAAATTCTTATTTCTTGATATTAAACGACCTATTCTGATCTATTAATATAGGTACATTTTTCTTATAGGTCAATGCGATAAATTGTTTTAAATCCAGACATAAGTGATATATTTCGAATGGTCCACAGTTATAACGATTGGTCTCTGGTCTGTCCAGAGCTGGACATTTTTCATATCATTACAATAATCCACATATCTGTGCACTGCACATAAATTTGTTAATGTAACCTTGCATTACGACTTGACCTCGAATCGCTCTCAATTGCGGTCGCAGCTTTTAATGGACCGTGATTCGGCATTAAAATCATCGGAGCAGAAATTTCACGATTTCCTCCATCCATCGAATGTCCAAAACATACTTAAGTATGTGAGGGATTTTGAAGCCATTAGACATTATGTTCGTGGTAGGTACTATTGTTCATGTAGAGTACTTGAAATGAGTTCTCTCAAAAATGCTGAATGCCTCGTGTTGAAAATTGGTTATAAAACCTTATGAAAATTGTATGAATATCAACGATGTGTGATCCTAAACTTCTTTTATTTATACACATTCAAGAAATTGAAAAATCACGTACCTAATTAGAGGGATTTTGTAAGGTTAGGACGTTTGTTAGGTATCATATTTATTTGTTATAGACTGCCTCGTTGGGCGAGTGGTTGCAAGCGCGACTGCCGATTGAGAGGTCTTGGATTCAAATCCCGGGTCAGTTGCTATTAGATTTTTCTACTTTAGAATTTCTAGTAGTGACTCGGAGTCTGGAATCGTGCCCGGTGTATGGCAATAGGCTCACCATCCATTCCATGTTACTTAAACGTAACTGGTGAAACATGGGAATGTACTACACTCCTCTGCCTACACCTTCGGGGATTACAAGCGTGATGTTACGTTTTTATTTATAAATAGGTACTATCATTTTTATTTGTGATTTGTAGTTAACGGACGGATCAGATAATAAACTCAATAAATCAACATGCAAGAGCAGCATGTGTGATCTAATAATGAGTCACACGTGCATTGAACATGTAATCTAACTGTAACAATTATAACAAGTCGTGACCAGTCGGGACATGTCGTGAACCATATTCGTTAGTTGGATGTCTCAATGGAGTGTATGGGCTAAAATAATTAGCGTTATTAACACATGACAAATAGTTGAGAGTTAAATGGGCTGGGTAGCCGCGTGTGAATGAGGATTCGTGTGTTTTATTACTATAGTTTGTTTAATTACTGTTCTACTAAATTATTATTATTAACTGAGGACAGGCCGCGTTGACGCTCAATAAGGTAGGCGTATGTCCAGCAGTGGATTGAGATAGGCTGGTGACGATGACGAAAGTAACGTAGTGCGTTAATGTTGTCAAATATCTTGGAATATTCTTGGACTGCGGTAAAAGCATGTTGCCCGGGACTTCATGTTGCCTTAGTACGACCGAGATGCGAATAAACGGTCAATTCGACTATCTGAAGTTATTGAACGGTAACAACTGGAACTAATTTCTTGATCTAACATCTGCGCCCTCGCTCGGAATACGAGCGTTTCATATTTAGAAGTACGGGTATAATCTTACACCAAGATCACGAGTCTGAGCGGAAGTCGTAATCATGAGAAGTAAGGAATAGGATACAAGACAGATGAATTGAAATGAAAAACTATTTGTTATTCTGTAAAATATTCGTTGAACGTATCGTTTTTGTTTTATATGAACAATAGAATTCATTAACTCGTGGGTACTAGTGACATGCGCAAAAAGACAAACCAACACCTAGTCATATATAGAACATATTGAAATTCACGGGAATTTAATTCCGAAAATGTTTCCCATAAATATTAAGCACTGCTAATAACTTAAAATTAATTAATAAAATCCATAATTCATGTTCGTTTCTGCTATTTTCTATTGCACAATCAGTTGTAACTCCGATAGGTCTATGGGTGAGCAATAAAAACCATATTCAACTCATATCGTTCGTAGTTTCAAAATACCTAATGCGTAGAGTATCTATTTCTTTTGAGACTGCAAGCAGTACACTGTCTTCAATGTACGAGTATTATTGCACCGAATTGTGAACAATTGCGTGTAAGTTTTAATATCTCGACAGCGGAAACAACAGATTAATAGCTCTTTATGACTACACTGATTCACCTTTGCCGATTCGAAATATTTCAATTCTACCTCATCGTTTACGTTGGCTTAAAATGCCCGAAGTAATTAGCAGCTTAATGCAATAAACGGCAAACGAGACACCGCTTTGTTTCGAGCAGTTTACAAGCAGACGTTGATTTCCATTTCGGTCGTTTTTTAATTACATTAAAGTAGAGGTAGGTACATTAGCAGGTCGATTTATCAGCATGATTCGTCTCTGATTCACACCGGTTGATTCGTTTCGTTCGCCGTTATGCGAGTGATTCGTCATTATTTATTTATGTGTGTGTGGTATGTCAGTTTGTTGGCTGTGTGATTAATTGGTTGTAAATCGTATTTTATTATTGGGAAATAGATTAATTAGACCCAGTATGCCATATCGGTAAAAATATTCTTGTCTATATGTATAACGATATGTAGATATGCTTTTAATGTAACCAATTGGGTAAGGGGAAGGGGAGGACGGCACAGTATAAACATTTTGTTTATAACAAACCATTTCGTTTCTAATAAAAATTACATGTGTTGACTCCTTAAATACTTAAGTATTAGTGTCATCGAAAGAAATCGCTTTAGAGCCCACGTATAAAACAAAATCGTTTTTTCATTTGTCTTTTGGTAGTGTACGATTAGTTTTCTATTCACTACTTTCTGTGACCAGTGTTTAGACAAACAGTTTAGCCGCCATACTCCTCTAGCCTAATGAGACTATTGATTTCTGGAGTTAAGTAATGGGCCTTCGTTTATCACTGTCAGGACCGCAGTCTATATATGTATATCTACCAACACTTTTTAAATGGGTGTCTTAAGATTAATACATTATACCGCCCGCACTGAAGGTACATTAGCTATTGAAATTGCACACGACACTTTACGAACTCGATGCGGGGACCGAAATGTGACTTAATCAATTAAAAAAAAAAAACCAAAAACCTAATTATATCTTAGGTGAAATTTCGACGAACCTATCAAATTTAAGCCGTACGTTAAACAACAAACACTCTTATATGCTGGGTTTTTAATTTATTTTTTAGTTGGTGGATTGAGAGGACAGAATTGCATGAATGATATCAATTTCCAATTACTGCAATGTAAATATAGCTACAGCAGAAAATATGAAACAATCGAACATTAAAGCCTTAAATATGCATATCAATAACGTTTTAAAATTGCACGCAAGAGCGGGCAATTTGGTATGATTATTCATTCGTACGGGTAATGTTACTGTTCGGGGCCTGAAAGGCTGTCGAATCGATGTTTACGTTGTGATCTACGAGTACGTCTAGATCTACGTCTATACAGAAACGTATAACAAAGTTTGCATTAAAGTAACTTACGTTTTTTTGATCTACTACAAATATTGTTTGTATTTAATTAGTAAGTCTTCACTTGATTTTTCATTGAACTGCTCTATATATTTGTGCGTACCTACTGTTTAAATAAATAATGTTACAATGTTTAATAAACCGTTTTAATTGTGCTCAGGGATGTCTTAATCGCGTACCTAAATTATATGAGTGATATATGATTTTCGGTGAACGAAAATACTTGACAATTTACTTTTTACATAGCGCTCAACTCTCATGAAAATTGATTACGAGATTCGTTGTATTTGAATTGATAAATATGGGCTTGTGATTTAAAGTAAGCTTATAATTCAGACATGACTTTTGAAGGGTAGCTTTTTGAAAATATCTGATTTGTAAAGCAAGTCAAAATCTTTCGCGTGCTCTAGAGTAGTTAGAAACGAAGCAGTAAATACTCGTCTGTGGTAATTTGTGTTTACAAGATATGAGGGGCAAAAAATTATGGATCTCTCCGTCTTCGCACATAATGACCCCTTGTAGCTCAACAGCGGATATCCTCCGCACATGTTTCAGAGGAAACAAAAAGACGAACCAGTTTATCGACTACCGTTTAAGGTTGCTCCACACGAAATTATTGCATTTGAGTTTATCTACGATATGTATAACTACATATAATACTTCACATTTAACGGTTTATAATATCCTGTTGAGTTTTACATATTTTCCATTTATTTTTGTTATTTTTCTATTTTTCTGGATGCGACAAGCCGAGGACAGGGCGCGATTGCGCTCATTAGGGGAGGCCTATGTCCAGTGGTGGACTGAGGTGGGCTGATGAAGATGGATGATGATGATGATGTTATTTTGCAGTTGTGGTTCACTTCTTCTTTTGGTGCCTTTCCAACTATTGAAGAGTGGCAGTTACTTATGCGTATTTCCTTCGGTCTTTCGCTTGAAAAGTTCACAAATGTCATAACATTAGCGACCCTTTGAACCTAGCGAAAGACTGAAAGATTGAGGATTATTGTATTAAATATTGGCATAATTTTCAGATCAAAACACATTTACGGATTACCAGTACCAAGGTTTTTGATGTTACATTCTCGGTTACCGGATGTTTTTAAACCGCCTTCAAGCCCTGCGTTGAGGCTCCGCGAATGTTGCTTTGCAAAGGGTACCGACTGCATAACGTGACCAAAGTTACTTTTATTACACTTCACTTACAATCGCATTAGGTCTGCGAACACTTTTGATGATAAAACGCTATCTCCGTCAATCCACACTGGAGCGGCGTCGTCGTGTATGCTTCAGGTCTTCCGTAATTGCAGAAGAGGATCATGTCTACCACTGAGACGCAAAAAGCGTTGAAGCCAGCTAATCCTTATAATGATGATGATGATGGGATGACAAGAAAAGAAGAGTTAAATCTTCGACAGGTTTCCATATTTCAAAATTAGAACAATTAAATTTATATGGCGTTATTTAAGTCACGTACAAACACCAAAGCTATCAAAGTTGTACTATCAAAGTCTATAATTCATCTTTATTAGGGTTCTAAATACTTTTTATCACTCTGCGGAAAATATTAAAGTCTGAGTTGCGATCGCTTTCCACATAAAAAGAGATTCTGTTCTTGTGGTTCAGGTACCAAAATATTCGGTTTTATGAATTACATATTATAAATAAATAACTTTCTTCACTATATGAAGTACTTATTGGGTAGCTGAGATGTGCCCCATTAAATCATTTTTATTTACCCTAAAGGCACATTCGCGTGCCGCAAATTGCTCAAAATAAAGTATAAATCCAGTGTAGTTAAGTTTCGTGGTATAATGATAGATCTTCGACGAAATAAGTGCTCGTAAATGCTCGAGCTTATCTCACTCACTGCTTATTACTTAAATTGCAACATCGGGTCAGTGAACTTCATCCGAATGAATTGTAAAATTAACACTGTATGTATGTATGTGTCTGAATCGATAAAGGAAGTGTGGTGTCAATCAACTCTGTTCGCGGTTATAATTGGATTAAATTGTCTGTTCTTATTGCAAATTTCTTTTAGCGTATTCGACGCTTTTTCGGGGTAATTTATTTGAAAACTTGGGTAGGGAAGGGTATTATTATTATTATTTTAAGTTTTGGTCAGGCGATGCAGTCTATTTGATTTATATGTTATATATACCTACATTAAATTTTAGAAGGGTAGATAAATCTAGCTAATCAAAGAGGTGTAATAATGGATAAAATTAAATTATGTACAATTATTTCAAAAGCTTAGAATCATTTTATGGTTACTAAGCATGCTACCAGAGCTGAGATGCTAATTTTAAATTTTAGTCACTCCATCTGTCTATCTGCTTGGACCAGTTGAACTTTAAAAAGACTGGTCCGATTTTGATATAACTGTCAAGAGTGTTCAATGAACTTTTGAAAGTGAGGTGAAAGATGACAAATCACATTATTGAATAAGTAATTTATGTTTCCGAAGTCATGAATAATAGCGAGCCACATTATAAATCATTTAACATGTTGATCGTAGCTAACTGAATCCGTGAACGTTTAAAACCTTGTTTGAATCCTTTATTTCCCAAAGCATGATTGGATTACGTATTTCATAGGAGTGTGTGAAAAGAATACTGAATGAAGGTTCCCGTACCAAATACGCCCTTTACGGATTTACTTGTTCCACGGCCGGACTGTTCTTTTAAAAGCCCACTCGGCTATTGGCTGTAAGACAATAAACGTTTGAAATTGCAGTTTTACGCGTAGTTTACGATGGTTGTTAAATTTTCAAATTCAAGGCGTAAAGAGCGCGTAATATTTTTACATTTGAGAAAAGTAGGAAGCGGTTAAAATAACCGCTATATTCTTCGTAATAAATACCCAAATTGAAAAAGGCAGTGAAGGTGTGTAATAGTTTAGAATTCAGCTTCCCAGGTGGAAGGGAGATGAGGGGCAGGTTCATTTTTTTGCGTACTGTGACTGCAAGTGTGTGCATTTTGGAAATTTATTTTTCAGTGAATAATTGTGGTTCTCATATTGTTTCTTTATCCATTCTTTGGTCTGGTTTATACTGAAAAACCACTTACGTAAAGTATGGTTGTACATATGTAATTTAATCGTCATTAATTCACTTTTGTCTTTGATTATTCTCCATTATGAATAAGGGTGAAAATCTCAAAATCCCTAACTTCAGACAGTTATGATGGTAATATATGTAACGAATTTCAAGTATCTAATACGACACCATTATAACTCGTCACACGTATGTTTCTTACCTATATACATTTTACAGAAATTGCGTGTTCTTTGCAAATATACATATGTTAAAATTTAATTCCATTAATGAGACTTCGACTTGCGCCTGTAGAGAAATACATATATCTCGTTACAATTGAATACAAATTGAGATAAGTTTCTTTGATGCCTCAATAAAATGTGTGTCTTATGACGAAATGGTCCTCCGCGTGCTCTCGAATCCGTAATAATTATTAGATTTATTCATAGTAATTAATTGTAATTTATTTTTTAGAAATAGTATCTACTGTTAGTGTGTTAATAAGAATAATTGTTAATGTGGTGTTTCTGTTATTATTACATACATACACAATAATTAGATACAATAAATATAATAATTACAAATATTATGTCCTATATGTTTTGTGCAGTGGTAGCCTAGTGGTTAAGAATTCAGCCTCTCATTCCGGGGGTCCTGGGTTCGAATCCATGGCGCGCACCT
>DWME01001444.1:0-24873 GCA_018244795.1 Parelbella ahira ahira
AAAAAATGTTCTCCGGGTCAAATGACCCGATGTGGTAGACAACGGTATACGACAGTTATTACTCAAAATAAACAAAAAAAAATTTATAAAAATAGTATAACAACATTAGACTTAATTAGTTAGAAAAAGTCAGTAAGTTAAATTTGGAGAAGTAATAAGATAATACGTGCATTATCAATGCAAAAGTTCAAAATGGGTCATTTGACCCGTTATGGTATGATTAGTGTTAAATATACTTAATGGATACCATTCAGCTTGGCCGAGATCGGATAGTGTACATGCAGCTTTATATCGAATAATTAATATAGTACATAATAAGTTGAGGATCAAATAGCACAGAGTGCGCTGCTAATTTTTCGAGTGGTCGCTTACGCGATATCGGGCGAATGAGCAGCGAGAGCTATTTGTGTACTCGCATAGACTTTCGTCCGGTTGCGCTAATGAGGATTATATAAAAAGGCGAAGGTTTATACACAGCTCTGTTATACTAATTATGAGAGTAGTTTCATCGACAGGCGTTAGCATTTCTGAATTTGAGCTAGGTATACCTTACTGAATTAGGTCTCGGAAGCGAGAATGGAGTGTTTTTAATGTAGGCTGGAATTCTACAATTGTCGTTGAGAAATGATAAATAGTTTATGTATTGATGTATACCTATAGTACGTATATCGATTAAATTCTTTATATAAGCATTCGTTGCAAGCAATTATAATTAGTCTCTTAGCGAATTCCTAGAATAATTGACAGCCCATCGGACCACGAGAGCTTATGAAGTCCATATAATTGCCCTTAGCACACATCAATCGCGGACGGTGAGCGTAAATAGCACATTGTTCTCTAAGTTCCTAGCACGAACTCGACTGACTTTGTACTAGTTATAAAGTTCACCATATCACGACGCTACACACGCGGCCGGCCAGGGACGAACACTGCACCTCTCTAACAGACATCACTATGTAACATTGAGGCGGTTTAAAATTGCACAACGATTACTTCACACATCTATCACAATATAACAAGTCAATATTATATAACATACACCGCGCACCCTACACTACGCACCCTATTGAATGTATTGTTATAATTGTATCGGGCTATATTAAAATAAGCATCAATTCTGTACATGGTGTTACTCGTACGTTAATAGAATAATAAAGCGTCAAAGATTGCGCTAACGCTAATCGTACACATAATTATTATGCTACATTTGGCAAGACGCTATTTGTACTCATGTGCGTTATAGTGTTAGTGACTCGTGTAACGTAGACTGTAGCGATTCAGTGCGAGGTCTAGTCCGGAGTCGGGGTCCTCTTCAGCGCCCGTTCGGCTCTCTTGTCTATCTCCTTTTGCCTCCCCACCTCATTCCATATTGAAATAATACATTTTACTCTATGATCAAGATGTTGGTGTGTAAGTTCGTCAGAGGTGAAATAAAACAAAATAAATAATAAACAAACCAAAATAAAATATGAATAATAATGAACGGTACATCATGTCGTGTGGGTAATGCGATGGTCGTAATATTGAATATTCATAATCATACTCGTATGTATATAGAATATTTGCGTCATGCTTGTTAAATTATCATTTTTTATCATCATCATCATTTTCAGGTGAATTTACGTAGGGATTAGTGGGGGAGGTGTCGTTTCTTTTTTTGTGTATTTTTTATATTACTCCTTTTTTTATTCGCGAATAAGCAGATTTTATTATAGACCATATATAATATTGGATCATACAATTCCAAGTAACATTGATAAATGAACAGTACAATGAATGAAAATAGCGTCTTAAACGAAAACGAGTTTCGACATCGAACAATGCTTCACACCAATGACTTAAAAGCTATTACATCGAGTACATATATGAAGATAATACGAGGAAACATTCAGGGCTTAAGACTGACTGTAGCGCATGTTACTATAGATGTCTGTTAGAGCTCACGCCGAGCGCTGAACAGTTGTGAAATCAATTCCTGCGACTCTATTAACATAACGAATTCGGAAACTCCACGCTTGAATATCGTTGATATGTATGCGACATATTTACATAATAATTATTGCTTTTATCATAAAATAACACCAGAGTCAAAAATAGTTATGCGATTGTTACTGGTCGATTGACACCATTCTTTCGACTAGTTCCACTTTCGGGAAATAATTACAATAAAATAAAAAAATACAAGACATTTAGGTGCTTTTATAGGCATCGATGTATCTACGTTAGACCGTGTCCTGTTTTAAGAAAAAAATAAATTTCTCTATAAACGCACCCAGTGACACACGCTAATAATGTTACAAAGGAAAAAAACAGTGCTATCTTCCAACTGACACTGGTACTAATGTGTTTTCGTGATGCTTACAGTGTTAAAACGATATTGTGTTAGGATTACAAGATTAGATATAGAATAATATGAGTAACAATACAGGTTTATGTTTTCAATATGTCTAGACTTTCCGGTCTAACGTAAAGTACGTGTTATGTTGACTATTAACAGTATGGACTTTGTCAAATATACTGACTACAGGGATCGTGTAACACAGCACTGCACCTAATCTGAATTAAGAGAAGAGACACCAAATGTAAAACAATAAAGGATAGAATAATAATGCTTCACAAACATTCATAATTTTCAATTTAATCTGTACATTCGTCTCTGAATTCAGTTAGGTATCTTCGATTGTTCGTTGTGGTGTTTCAATTTTCTTTATAATCGATCGATAATTACAGAAAAGAGTTACATATACATATGTGTAGAGCAACAGATAATTACAGAGGAAATAATAAGAACACACAATAATTTGTACGTCGCGATCGCTCATAGGGAGAGTCGCGACAATTACACTTAATTAGATATTGGTCTCGTATACACTATGAAGTGATTCAATAAATCAATTATTAATATAATTACACGGGATGATATGTTCAATATAATCCTACTTTTAAATCACGGCGGTGATCGGATTCAATAAAGTGAAGTGCGCTATAAAAGCAAACCAGCCGAATAAAAAAAAACAATCGCTTTGATAAATCCAATAGAAACAATTACTACAGCGCCCTGAATCTCATTGATAAACACAATGCCACATTCACTCGTTACTGCGATAGTTCAGGAACAAACAAATGTGGCACGATTCTTACGTTTCATCGTCGTGATGATTTAATAAATGCAATGATACAAGCCCCCACCTTACAAGATATGACCGTCACCAAATACAAACATTCCTATTTGTGCAAGAAATCGCCGCAAAAGTTCGTCTGAGCTTGACTGCGGTACACAAATCACATTAAATCATTCGCACAGTCAAAATATGTGATTGTAGGCAGAAAGCCATAAACCGATCAGCTGCTCAGTCAGTAGAAGTGCGTTCATATTTTTCTAAACGTCAAGTAAACGGTTGCACATTACATGACCGTGACAAGAGGAGCTCCGCGACCGCGACAAGAGGTGTAATGGCGTAGTGCAAAACAATTTTAAAGGAGTGCGACCGAAAACGCGTACCTACCAATATTCAACGGGCTTCTCGGTAGAAATACATATTTGCAAAACTCTATCCATAATTGAGATCGGGAAATTAGTATTAGTTTGCAAGGATGGAGAGACTTGTGCTCTCTTTCCACCCCTTAAGGGAGTCGGTGAGAGTGTATAAAAGAAACGATATGTACTAAAGACTCCACGGTCGCTTTTCACGTTACAATTTCTCGTGAACACACGATCGCACCTGTAAGATTGCTCTTCTCGGCTCGTCCCGATTGTATTTGATCTGGTGTCGGCCATCGCTCCACTTAAATTACTGATACAGCATATAGAACGTACAGTTACACAACACAAAACAGTTTAGTTCACATTCACTTCGTATACTTTCTTATATCTTTGGCGATACATAGAAACGAATTTGATGCAGCGTGTGCTTTGAAACCGAACGAGGTGTGCGAATGGTGAAAATGGTTCAAATTATTG
The DNA here is from genome assembly GCA_018244795.1 of Parelbella ahira ahira. Taxonomy (NCBI): domain Eukaryota; kingdom Metazoa; phylum Arthropoda; class Insecta; order Lepidoptera; family Hesperiidae; genus Parelbella; species Parelbella ahira. Next base: position 3,962 of record DWME01001444.1, read on the forward strand.
ACTGATGGTTTCGACGGCGCTTGGTTTTATATTCCAACTCTGGTACGTAGTAAGTTTATAGTATTCATCGTCAATTGATTCTACGTAAATTCAGAGGAAATGTGTATAGAGCAGAGACGGTAGCGAAAGAGGTAAAAAATACGCGCAAGTCAACGGCTGTCTGTCAGCAGACGATTACGAGTCATGTAATGAATTTCTCGTTAGGTAATATGAAAAAAGAAATGTAAATAAAGAGCACACATAAAGCTCTACGTCATCAAATTTGGCTATATCAAAAGGAACGGTCTAAGTTCACGAGTACAGTACAAAGCGGGAAACATTCGTTAAGGGTCCAAGGACAAATCCTTTCATTCGAATGACATTTGATACAGCAGTCAGCGTTGTGCTCTTAACTTTTTAAAATGAATGAATGAATGAAGAATAAATGAGCGAAAGGAAAATAGTGTAAATCTTTTTGCAGCACCACCGTGCATACAATTCGTTTCTTACTTAGTAATTCCTAACATTAAACATACGACGATTATTATATTATTAATATTATATTGTAACATCTACAAGAGCCCACCACAGACTACACATAGATTAAATAGAATATTTAAAAGTATGAAATATGATAATAAATTATACGATAAAGGACAAAGTACAATTTAAGTAAATGGTTGTGTCGGTGCCATGTCTCAATATACCTACATATGTATACATACATATATAAGTAACTTCGCTTGAAATAATGGCATCGCAAAAAAAACTTGATCGGAATGCTAGATGCAGGATTTTTTATATCAGTATACCGTAAATAAGACTTCCTAACTGACGTTTAATACGTAATAAGGTTTTTCACGCTAATAAATTTGTCAACGATCATTTTCAAATTCCATTAAACGTGATAATTTTTCCGGACTCTTAGTAGTTTTGCACTGCGAGTATGCGACTGCAATATGAACCATAATTACATTTCGTTAAAGCTAACACTAAATCTACTTATTAGTATTCATTATAATAAACTAATTTGTTACATTTGGTTGCCGGAGATCAGGACCTTACCGTGAACTATGCAGTCTTGAGACGATAAACAATTATAGTTGGACGCAATCTAAGGAAACGTTGCTGTTATATTGTGAGTATGAAGGAAAGTAATAAAAACCCAGCTGGCGTTCCCTGGCAGCTTTCACTCGCCAGTTCGTTCGTAGTGTCTATATTTTAATCGTTGAATCATTCGAATACATTTCGTTAAATTACGTCCGATTGTTGAGTAAATTGAACGCGACTATTCGTAAATATGATTCATATAAATACTCACACGCAAAATTTTATTTTGAAATATCGATAATAATACTACGTTCAGTTACACGTTGATGAGATACGTAAACATTTCCGCTTTAGTATTCTGGCTGGTATTCCACAATAACAGAATATCCGGCTATTCGATTTCAAATGGAATATAATCGGATTAACGAACCGAAATACTAAAAAAAAAAATCGAATTCGCGGAAACCGAAATATTGTCTACAAAAACAGTTTTTCTAAAACGAACGTAATCCAAAATGTTATGTTCCAGCAAGAACACATCTACATCAATAAAGGAACAAATTGTATTGAAAATTATTCACATTCCACACCAGAAGTTTTACTCGATATTGGAATATTTAAAACATAGACTAAACTGCATGAAAGTATTTAGTAATAAATAGTGTCCGATGGAAACAGGTTTTTCAGCCGAACCGAAACCGAACTTTCGGGCTCGCTCTCAGTTTCGGCCGAAACCAAAACCGAGACTTATTTAAACATATTAAAATTTCTATTGCATACTGAAATTTACAAAGAATTTCATAATTCCTGTGCTCAAAATTCACGCCCAAATACAAAAGTTTGATATTATTTCGATATCCTCAGAAAATAACTAAACATATTGCTTCTTGGGATTCGATTCATAGAATAAATAATAAAATCGATGTCTGACCGTTTAAATCGATTTCTATTTCAAGATATTACTACGTATAATCCTGCATCAGGCAAACAAAGGTATGGGTCATGTGATATTAAAATTATCTTCATTATTCTAAGAGCGTACGCACAGCGGGTGTGGGTGTGCGTGTGTGGGAAGATGTGGATGTGTGCACATAATAAGCATTTTTATTATTATTGGCGACACGATGAAACTAGTGTTGTCATTAATGCGTTGCAAATAGATGATTTAAACGTAATGTTGCGAACAACTTGCGGACAGCGGTATTTAAGAAGTAAATTTTTGAAAACAAAGGTAACCTTTAGGAAACTATACCTAATTAGAAATTTTGTGGCGACAACGAATTTCATGTTGTCCTTGTTTGGTTGTTGGTCAGCAACAGCAGGAGTCGTTCGCACGCCGCGGCGGGTACGAGTCTACGGGCCTCGAGGATCCCGTCTTTACCCGGGCAGTCTCAGAGGGTCAACCGCCCCCGGGTGATTTCTCTCCATCCTAACTGACGGTGACGTGGTCTGTGATCGTCACTCGCCGACCATCGATGCTACACAACATCGTCCAGCCCGTCGAGCTCCCGCGGGAGCGGGAAGCCGTCAGGGGGACTTAATTGTTGTTCGTACACCCTCGTAAACACATATCTACGTAGACATTACGTACGAGTGGCCAACAACGATATAACTTTTATAAATTTCCGCTGTTTTTCGTTAAAAAAGCGCTTAACTAAACTTCATTTTATCGAACATATTACACCGCAGGTCGGCAAAACCACATAATTATCGCACAAGGCATTGGCCAGAATCGGACCTGCAGACTGTAGGTACAGTTATGTTATCCAGCGGTAAATGCAACAGTAAAAACGACAACGCGAGGTTTTTTCGTTCGCTATAAAAGCGCGCGGTTTTCATTGTCATAAAAACGTAAGAGAAAATCTTGAGCATTTTGAAAAAAGATCGATGAGATTGTTCTACGTAACCGTTACACCTGAAACTATATCGCTGCTTTCATTCAGGCAAACATTACGCGTACAATTGCAACTAAACTGTAATTTGACAACAATATTCCTCTTTTAAACTCCATTGGGAACAACAGGATTAATTTTTAATGAATTACGTGTATTCTATTGCAGATTATAAAAAAAATCTCTGAGGAATTTCACAGTTTGCGTGCGCTGTCCGACTTGTGCCACGAATTTTCTGTGCTATAAAGGAATTGTTTGTTAACATTCCATTATGGACTTTTCATTAAGGTTTTATGTTTCGACCCGATTGGACTGCGGTGGAACGGGGCCTCAACAGCTGTACGGTAACATTTGTCAAACGAGACCCAGCACGATACAGTGCCAATTTTTGTGAGTGGACACTACTTACTCTTTTATTAAGCTTGTTAGTGTTTTATTAAAACAGGCACTGTTTAAGTATGATGATGATTTTATGGTGAAATTATTTAATTGTGAAAGTGAATATATAGTGAAAATACATTGTTGAAAATCAAAAAGGGAATATTCATAGTATGCAGCCAACGCGCTATGAACTATATCACAAGCGCGCCTGTAAGTAACTTAGGTAATCCCAAACACTCGCCGAAAAGGATTTTCGAAAGCTAGCGTTATATTACAAAACAAGCAACTTACATTTATTAACAATCCCTCGTGTACATATGAAGTAGTTAACTAGCTCGTAAAGTAAATATACATATTTATATACATTGCTGAATTGGGTAAGCATAAATATAAGACACACGACAGGTGTCATTATGCAACTGGAATCACGATGTGAATTATGCAATGACGAATTGTTCGCGCGGCGTCGCCTGCACATTGTGCTGTTTGTCGTTTTGGGTCGTGTGTCCTAATATATATGCTTACAAGTCACTAAGTATACAAAATTAATACAACAATAATGAATCATAATCAAAGTCATACAAAGCGATTATAATCATCTATCATAATGCATAGTCATAGTTAATTAAATTTTATAGAAACATAATATTGCACAATGAACAACATAAAAAATAAGTCCATTAAAGTTCAATATAACGGTGATAATGAGATATGCGACACCGAACTCGATCGTGTTTCCGATACAGATGAAACACGGGAACAAAGAACACAATAATAAGATTGCCTTATAAATTCATTTCATTTTAAATATACGCTAATGAAACATTGACGACTACAAATTAATCGTAAGAATTTTGCAGGAAGCGTTGCATTACAGTGAGTAATTCTTGATATTCATCGTACAATAGTTTGAGACAGTTCAGTACGTGTACACGTCGGGCTCGTGGGAGGATGTAATGCGACGCCGGTGGGGACGAGTGGTCGACGGTTCTCTTAGATTTCAGCGAGTAGTTCTGAATAGTAGTGAGTTGCGCTTAGGTAGTCTAGGAGCCGCCTGGGCAGAGGCAAGCTTCCTATTAAATCGCGGCGTACGTACTTCAATATCACAAATCTGAAACAATTCACATTTCGACTCATCATTGATATCTTCCCGGACCGTTGCGATATTACTTCCGTTGTCTAAGCGAACATCTATTTACAAGGGAATAAAGCACATCGAGATTTAAAAAAAAACATAAAAAGTACTTCACATAAAATCAAAATTGAATGAAAATTTTCAATATTACACTGAGAATCGGTGTCGGGGCCGATATCAGTATAGCAACGACAATTTCGTGGCAAAGTTACCAAGTTTCATTCATCTTTATCATTATGGTTCAAAATGAAACGAAATCGATTCGTTAAAAAAACAAAAAATAAAAGCCAATTTACTATAGCCACTTTGGATCGTTCTTCCAAGATGTGGGTCTACAGTGACGTTACTAAATATACACGAAATAATTTCCAAATTATTTCAATTAGGACGACATCATACTGGAGGAAGAATCCGTAAGTGTATGTGAAAGCGCAAATAGATAATATAATATCGGTAATAGTACAAAGGAGGCATTTCGGTCGCAAAAATAATATCTATAGAAGACGGTTACGCGACTAAACGACGCCATAGAGAAACACGAAAGGCAATTCGCGGGGCGCATGTTTATACCGAACTGGTCGAGTGGCGAGCCGGCGATCCATGATTAAATCATAGCTATGGCGCATTCTTTAACATATTTGAATGTTCAGAAAATCATATATGAGAGACTGTTTATCTTGCTCAATCACTTTTTGATTGTTTCATTATTAGTCTGAAAGAAACAATTTTCTTTCCGAGTTCCCAAATTACCTACTACTTAAGTCGATTTCCTAAAGTGTGAAGTGAATATTTGTGTTCGACATACATGTGTTTAACGCTATATTAGATTAATTATTAGTGAAATTAACGTAACGTATTTTTTCATTAAATCAGTCCATTATTGTTCCACGTCGGCCAGTTCCATGTTCGGTTAGTAGTCTAGTCAACAAGTTCAAAAACGTGTTAAATAGACATAATGTTCCTAAAAATACGTGCGACACCTTATTTGATTTGGAATGACGTCTAGAAAAATGATTTTTAACTCTTTGCACTCGGAATGCCAGCACTGCTGGCATTAAGTTTTATTCCGGCAACTCGGAATGCCAGCACTGCTGGCATGAGCATTTATTTCGGCAATTCGAAATGCAGACATTGCTGGCTTGGAAAAGATGAGACAGGGCGTAATAAAACAATAAAACGTGCGATAACATGAAAGAAAAAAAGATCCTTTTTTTGTAGTTTTTCTAAGAATAGGTATGTTTCGGCAACGTGAGCAGTTTAATTTTCCTAAAATTTATATTATTTTGTGTTTGTAACAATGGATAAGAAAAAGCAAATAGTGGTTAAAAATATTTGATTTTGATAATGATTCTGATAAGTATATCTGTGAAATGGACACTGAATTGCAAGATTTATTGGAAGATGAGAATTTTCATACTAAATTTTTGATGATTAAATATATATATATATCATTGTCGAGTTGTTGAAGGAAATGTGTAAAGGGTGAAGGATTAATTAGCACAAAAATTGCAATTGTTATTGCCAAAATAAGGTGAAAAAAAGGTATTCCGTTTTTCGTAAATAACTGAAAAACTAGTAAATAACATTTAAGGAATTTTGGAAAGAGATCCTGAAGGAGTAGGAAATTTCCAACAAAAAGCTTCAATTCCTGAAACTCTAGCTCTTTTATTTATAATTTATTTATAACGCTGAAAATAGGGCTCCGCGGGGTCGTTAGGCATAAACGCGGTGTCACAAAAGCCGGTATATTATTGCCTACAATATTTTTTTGTAGTATTGAATAACAATTAAAAAATTTGAATAAATTATGGTGTAATCTAAACATTTGAAAGTACAGTAACACAATTTGTTATACATGGTTGTTTTTGTAATTTTTTAAGTTTTCGATAAAATATAACATTTGTCATTATTTGTTTATAATAAATTGTTAAGTTAATAAATAATGAACTTATTTATTATATAAAAAAATTTATTGATTTTTTTGTTAATCCATTGAAAAGTATCAATTATGATTTTTAGGAATAACATAATTTCTTATTTATTTATTTTAAGAATTGAAATATAAAATAAAAACGATTATAAACAATTGAAAAAATTCTTTTACATTATTTTACTTTTCTGAAATCATTATTTCATCTATGCAATAAAATGGTAAAAAAAATTAAATCGAAAAAAAGTCTGTTTGTTTATAAATAATTTCCTAACAATTGACGTTGTTTTGTGTAGAAAAAGAAGAAGAAGAATATGCAAAAACAGTAATAACAAAACATTACTAAAAAAATATTTATTGGAAATTTAATTTTTTGTTAATTTAACTAATTGTTTAGATTACATCATAATATATTCCAATTTTTAAAATTGTTATTTAATACTACAAAAAAATATTATAGGCAATATACCGGCTTTTGTGACGGCGCCTTTATGCCTAACGACCCCGCGGAGTCCTATTTTCAGCGTTATGAACAAATTATAAATAAAAGAGCTAGAGTTTCGGGAAAACTGAATACCTTTTTTTCACCTTATTTTGTCAATAACAATTGCAATTTTTGTGCTAATTAATCCTTCACCCTTTGCTCTCGGAGATCAATTTCACATTTCCTTCCAACAACTGGACAACGACTAGAATTTCTAGTAGTGACTCGGACTCTGGAACAGTGTCCGGTGTGTGGCAATAGGCTCACCACCTACTCCATGGGACTTAAACGTAACTCGTGAAACGTGGGGGTGTACTACAGTCTTCTGACTACCCCTTCGAGGATTACAGGCGTGATGTTACGTCATTCGGAATCGAATGAGGTATCGCACGTATATTTAGCAGCTTTATGTCTATTTAACACGATTTTGAATTTGTTGACTACACGATCTGTTGGCGACTTGTCGACGAGACGATTTGCCGATCCTTTTGTACGAATGTACAATGACGTCAATTAAACCGCCAACCCTACTGATCCGCTTACTAACGTAATACAGCAATAAACATAATTGGCTAATTACTAAAGGATTTATTTAATCAATAACACAAATATTTTTCATAATCAATTTAATGATCGCACTGGAATATGTATCAGAGATGTGTATCTCTTCAAGGGGCTTAAGTTCTTGTACGAGCATTATAGTGAGCATTTCCATTTAAATTTTATTCGTAATACGACCACACTGAACGATTTCACATCGCAAGAACTCAACAAAGGTTTTCAAATTGGTCGGGATGTTTTTCTTTTTTATTTACTCGTTTACAAGTTTTATCTATCTAGCCTACGCTTTCGCTGAAATTCAAATATTCAAACAAAATACAGCGCCAAAAGGATGAAAAAATTGTGAACTTAACTTCATATTTTTTAAAGTGCTAGGGGGAAAATTGCATAAATTGGCGATCAAACGAAGCGCACCGTTTTTTATAGACTCGCTGAACGTATACGTCGTACATCAGGTTGTAGGGCGACAAAATTAATTTACGCATGGCCTGACTCCGGCCTCAACCTGGGAGATAATTCGATAATAAACAACCCGCTGGCACATTGTGAACTCGTTTTATTTTATTCGCTTGTTTAGAGAAAAACCGTCGCGCGAGCTTGTGTCCGCCACGTGTGCATTAGCGACACGCTTGTGCATTACAAGTGCAATTAGAGTGTCTATTCATTTTTTTAATAAAAATACGCGCCGCGTCTGCGCTACAATATAACAAGTTCTTGGTTTTAAATTTTATAAAACTAATATAACTCTGCATCGTAAGGGAAACGAAGTTTCAGGCGGAATTTCCCTCCGCCGTGTCGCAGACTTGATAAAGGTTACATCTAAATTGAATGCTGTTATGCAAAATTTAAACGAAAAATCTCTTTTTAATGTCTCATATGTAAATCGTTGTACGTCTGAAGTTTTACTAGCGATAATATTTTACTCATATTTTAACTACTGTACATACGCATCGGACGCGGTGAGAGGGCACATACAGACTACCCGACGTCGAACTACTGAGTCGAAAATAAACTATTATATACATATCATTTAACTAATCATTTCATTGATATCAATTAATTACATATAATTTAAATTACAATAATCGCTGGAGTTGTCCAATTCACTTTACTTCAGTAACGATGGCGAGTTTCGAGAGTATTTTTTTATGAAATGAACGCCCGTTGAACATCTCGCGTGCAATCTTATCTGGCCGTCGTTCGTTAAGACTCATTCACCCCTTTGGATAAAAGTGTACTAAGCAAATTCATTTACGAGAACAGTCTTAGGAACTAGATGCAGGCTCGATAAAGTTCATAACCTCCGTACTCCAGAAATCGATGTTTGATAGTAACGAACAGGGAACGGAATATGTAGAGCTTTTAAGATGCCCTGTCATTTCACATTCACAACTAAGTTTAACACGATCGTACCGCTATTTTGCGTTCGTACAATATATAATGTGAAAATGTGTCTGTCAAGTGATGTACGTATTTCGCTGAAATGTTGCCTACCGCCACACGAAGAGCCCGATGCCCATCCGAATCTCTCTATATTCAAATGACTTGTTACTCGTTCACAAGTCACTTTATTTATCGTTATTACAACATAGCGAATAAATTCCTTTCGAATGGATGATTTATTCATTTTATTTTGTCATAGTAATTATCAGAACGGTCCGTTAGTAAAAATGACGTGTTCAGTGATCTGTTAGGAACATCCAAAAAACAAATGGGTGTATTGATAAATTAAGTCTGGGTGATACAAGGTCTCCGCATGCCCCGTTGTTCGTTGTCTACGTCGCCAGTGTCGTATAATATGATGCATCAATTTACCAATTTCCTTTGCTTTCAGATGAAATGATATCTTCACATGACGTTCAATATGTTTACGCAGCGAAGTTGTTTTAAAAATTATATTCAATTTGTAAATTTTCAATGTTAATATTAAGCTTTCGGTCACTGCAGCCTTTTTACGGGTAAAAAGGACTTCATTTATATTTTTTTGGCCACTAAAAATTGTAACAAGTTTGGAAGCCAGTAAGTTAGTTATCTATAAAATATAATTACAATGAAACAATTTGTGATTTAGATTTAGATTCCTGCGTTGACCAGTGGACTAAGTTAGAGTTCTTAAAGTTTTTTCCGCGTGTGACGCCACCGAAATTTCCGGATTTTCTACATTCCAACTGTGCTTCAAAGTTTCCAAGAGCGTTTCAACGTTGCGAATTCATCCCGATTCGTTCCTTTTGTGCCAGCGGGACGTTCTTATCGTCATTATTCAAAGCTAAGAGGCTTCGATGCAGCGTCTAAGAATTTGATATTCGATACCGTTAGATAACAATTTTAATTATTTATAGTATCGGAGCTTTCAATAGATGAATCGCGAGGCCGAAAGATTTTCCGTTAAATTGCATTCTTTAGCATAATAAACCTACTTTTAACAATATCTTTCAGTTCTCTTTAATAAGAGTTTACCTAGTCTACAGAGTTACGAGAGGCACGGAATGCAAAATAAAATAAGCCGCAACTGATTTTCTTATCGGAAACAAATGGAGCGAAATAATGATATTTTACAATTTTCTAAATGGTTCGCGAGTAGAGAGGTAACTAAATTGTGCATAGATTTAAATGTCTTGTTACATATCATATTTTTAAGAGACATTCAAGAGCCGCTCCTATACATATATCGCGGTACCTATATTGTTGTTCATGAAAATTGTAAAAAAGAAGATATCGATCGATAGCAAAGGTAAATGCCGCTACAGACAAACAAATAGTAGCGAGAATAGCATCTGATTCAATATAACAACACGGCGGTGGCGCGGCGCGCGGCGGCCGAGAATAATCTCTATCGGCAGTGCTGTACAACTGCGAAGGTTTTTATTTGAATCAGCGGCACTTGTTTTCTCTACTTTGCAACAAGTCACGAGTGTAGCTGTAACACGATTGTGTCCGTACATGTACATTTTTACCTCCTCACTGCTTACACGTAAAACATGCAAATACGAGAAATAAAAGTGTGCAATAACACCATAAACATTAACAAGAATAAATACAAATTACACTTAAATGGAGCATCTTCAGATTTAGTAGTTTCTAAGACAGTACTAATCGGATTATTGTAAAGCAGATATTCATTCTGCGACAGTGGATTTCGTTTCAGGCGTGAGACTATTAACAATGTAGCGTTTATTAATGTTGCCAATAGTGTGCTATCATCATCTTAAATGCATTCAAAAGCTGTAATATAGGGGTCACAAAATACATGACGCAGAGATAACGTAAGTTAATTAATAAACGTTCTATCCTCGTCACACGTATATTAAACCCTCTTGAACGAATACCTAAATGTCTAAATGAAATGTTAGGATTTGCATTCCATTATTTTAATGATGTAACGAATATTAGTAATCTATTCAGGTAAAACACTCTAGTGTTAGTAGTCTCATGTATGCACATACAATTATCAACCCTGAATGATGAGAAACTTGATCAATATCAATTTTCACCAGGGCGATGATTGCATCATTTCCGAACAGATTTCCTACAACATTCGCGTTGCTAAATATATAAACAATAGTTTGAAAAAACTAAAAAAACACGCTTTTATTGCTAATCGAACTAAAAACTAGAAAATAATTGGTAATGACAAAGAGATTATATTACAGTAGTAGAAGATCGAACAATCAATCATAATGCATCGCCTCAAACTGAAATTACAATAAAATTTATTAACAGAATAATTTAATTCAGAGTAAAAAGCGCGGGGTGCTTAATATTTTAAATATTACAATCATTCCATTGGCAACAATCTATGAGAGGATAGTTATGAACCGCAGTAAAATGCACCCCATTATGATTCATTGTTCGATCTTCTACTACTGTAATATAATCTGTTCGTCATTAACAATTATTTTCTAGTTTTTAGTTCTATTAGCAATAAATGCGTTTTTTTTTTAACTATTATTTATTTCTTATTTTTTAGTCTGTGACAGCTCATAAATGTGAAATTAATTATTCAGTTTTTTTTTATCAAATTAATGATGTCATCGCTTCTTGAAACGTGTGCTAAGTTCCAAATTAATCTGACTTCTGGAAATTGGTGAAAATTGAGCTCAAAGATTCCGTTACATACTTACAACTCAAGCTAATATAAAGCATGTAATAAATACCGTTCGAAATAAAAATGATAACACAGAAGCATCTAATTATTTTGGTTTAATTAAACATATTGATCCTAAAATACATATAAACAACATTTTCGTCCATTTTAAAGAGACTGCTTAAATTGCATAAATATAATTAGCGGGCAACATAATGATAGATGAAGAGGCTAAAACAAAAAAAAACGTAGAAACCGATTGTACGACTACATGATGAGATCGTGACGATAAAAAAATTGTAGCGCAAAAAAAAAAAGAACTTGGAGTAAACAAAACAGAAAACCAAGAAACACAACTGATATATCGAGAAAGTTTTGAAAAGCCCGCGAAAAATGAGGTAAATGAATGATACTGACACCGAGTGGGTTTACACATCATATTATTAGCAATCTCTTGATTGACGACATTGAAACAATAATATTATAGTGAAAAGATACACGTGCAGTAATAATTGTATTACAATTTTGGATGGTCAATAATAATCATTGTGTAAACCCTAACGCACAACAACATTATGGGCAACTGACCTCCACGTATTGGTTGCTGTTTCGCCACGCCCGGCGCGCGCGCGACCGGTTGCAGCTGTAATATTGCTAGTAAATGAATGTATAATAGCGGTGTGCTTATCCACGATGGGAGTGTAATGATACCTGTATGCGAGTGTTGCTATCAATCGTGCTCTGCACTACTGCTTTGACTCACTGTGACATACCCCGGATCGGTGTGTCGCAGTTAATCGGCGATATGAAACGCATGTACAAAGCTTTAAAATGTGCCAGCACGGTAATTGCGTCTTTAAACCAAGATGGGGCCCTCGTCGGAACGATAGATGAGGCTTTCCAATAAATTGTTATTAAAAATTATGGTGCATCGATACACTTAATCGTACGAAACTTTCGAAGATATTGAACTGAATCATTAAGTTATTACCTATATATCAATATCGAGCCACCACGAACGCAAATTCACAATACAAATTGAAGCCTTAATAAAGATTCTTGTTAGCATATACACTTTACACAGCTTTTTGATAACGGTTTTTTAAAACTAATTACCTTTCCGATCACGTACCAACATATTGTCATTGTGTCCGATTTGCCGGGATATTATATAATAACACAACACATTTAGTTAAAGATATCAGCTACATTATTGAACATAACAATTAATGATAAGTATTAGTTCCAGTAATATTAAGGGTTCTGAAAGGTGGAACTAATGAATGTTTGTGCGTAAATATATCGTATGGGAATCATAATGAAAACTTACCTTCTTCCACGCGAACACTCCGCAACACTGGATGCGAAGTTTCTGAATCCGTTCGTCTCATTGAACGTTTTAATGATGATGATGATGTTGGTATGGACAAATAACAACATAACAATATAATAGAAAACATGATACTAGGTGTCGATCTAAAAATTACAAATGAAGGGAAACCAATACAAAACGAATGTCCACTACGATGCCAACTAATCACCCAACTAGTTGCACAACGCTCACTCATTTGGATCGCGAAATCTTTATAAATGAAAAAAGTTGGCGTTGGTCTGATAATGAGTTATGATGAAACAACTTAAAAAAAACGCATCTGTTCACGGCACTGTATGCAGGCTATTGAGAAAACGCTTCGCGGAGACTTCATGCAGTGGACTTCATAAATAACAAGGATGCGTATCGCTTTCGATGATAAAAACCAACAGGGAAATTAACAAATAAACAAAAAGAAGTGTTGTTTAAGATACCAGCTAACCAGAGCACACGTTGCAGGCCGTTCAGGCGTCCGCTCAGCCCAGTCTCCAAGCAGTATACCTCACCGACGACAATGGCTACATTTAATTTAGGAATTAGAAACTAAAGAAATATGTACAAAATAACATGGATGAAATGACATAACGATAAATAACTGCGATGCAGGTTTGCGGGTCGGCTGCGCATTAGCATCGCAGAGCCGTCACAACTGAGACACCGAAGATCAAAAACTGAAAAAGTGTGCCTGTCGCTCTTACATGCAATTGAAGTAAAACTTCTTTGGCGTTTTTAGCATATCTGTTTATTCTACATTCACATTCATGTCACTTGCTTAGAAATAATAGAGTTTTTTTCAAATATATAAAATAAAACTGACAGGCTTAGATATTATCAGATTGTTGATTTGTTTTTAAATAAATTTTTAAATAACATTTACCTAGGAAGCAGTAAAACAATCTTAGGACTCTACTATTATAGATTAATTGAGCACAATTTAGTTTCATATGAATAATGTTTTATGTTCTATATAATAGCCATATACATATATTATATTACAATAGCCCTGTACCGCCACAGGGCGATAAGTATAATGAAACGGCCCCAGGTGGATATCTGGTTCATCGTTTCAGGATATGTTGGTACTAATACATAATTTGATCCTGCCAGTTTCAGGTCTGTATCTATATATTACCGTTTTTGAGAAAATAAAAAAGAAAAACTAAAAATGAGAAAAAAGTAATTATTTCAAAAGTTAGTGAATCGAATGATTTGAATTTTGGACATATTTGGAGAGCTGATGATTAATTTTTATGCTGTGTGTTATTTTTTATTCGTACAATAATCGTATAAGCTCCGTTTCTGCTGTATAAAGCGTAAAAATATATTCTTTTTTATATAAAATATTGGCATTCTATTTTTTTTCCATTTGGCGCATAGTTTATTAAGATTTTATAAACTCATTATTCTACAGGAAATTGGCGGAGGAATTAAAAAAAAAAAAAGTTTTATAATTGTGTCAAAACTGCATCATAGTTAAAAATGAAATTTTAAAAAAGTCGTTTTTTTTTCAAGAATCTTATGGCCCGATATAGCTTTTAATTTTTTTCTAGAAGCTACCATCCGCCGTCACAAGATGTCCAAAATTCAAATCAATCGATTCAAGAACTTCTGAGAAAATTATTTTTGTTTATTGTTTTTTTTAATCTTTACTCCATCTATAATACGGTACAACGATATGATACAACGATACAAAACACAACAAACAATAATACAAGGAATTGACTTAAATTATCACAATACAATAGATAAAAAACGGAGTTGTAGATGGAGAGGGCCGACACTCAGTGTTGTGGTGGGCGGCTGCGCACGGCCCACGACTGCTGGTTTTCAGTGAAGGCCACATTTTCCCCGAGTAGTTCGGCAGCGGTGTTCAAAATTACAATGTACTCATGATATTAAAAATAACAAAGAAAAGTATAATATTACTACATTAAAAGTTCTACATTAATAATAAATTGATTAGTGACAAAAGAGAAATAAAAAAATGATTAAATCAAAATAACTAAATCAAAATAAGGGGGGGTAGCACAAGGTGTTTTATTGTTTTCTCATTTTCAGCTTTTTTCGATTTTCTCAAAAACGGTAATAGTACAGACTTGAAACTTGCACGACCAAAGTATTTTATTAGTACCAATATACCCTGAAATGATGAACCAGATACCCTTCTGGGGCCGATTCATTAGACTTATCGCCATGGCCTTTCTTTGTTTCCACTTTTTGAAACACTCTTTACTTCTCAGTTAAATTAATAATTAAAAATGAACACACTAGCTTTTAGGTCTGTCCGCCGTTTTGAACAATCCAAAATGGCTGCCGGTTTATTCCTAAACTTTTTCTTCAAAATTAATCAATACGACACTGAAATATTTAAAATCAAAAATTTCTTTAAATAAGTTGAAGCATTAAGAGTTAAAATAGATCTTACACATATAAAAGTTTATTTAGAAATGCCATGAAAGGATTATTAATAATTAAAGCATATCAACGCCTGGTCGTCATTTTCGTCCATAAAGTTCTGAGTTATTCTGTAGTTGCGCATTAAGAAATTTTACTTCAAAAACAAATAAGTACATGAGATGTATGGAAGTAAGGGTATTTCTCATCAAATTTCGAATTTCAAGTTCAGATATTATAATGACATGTATTTATTTGTGATCAGCATTAAAAATTTTAATCTAACTGAATTGTGACTAAATTAAAGCTAATCTCGATTTATTAAGAAAAATTATATCATTAACATGAATAATATTTGAGAATAGATATACCGAACTTGACTACAAAATGACATATTTAAAGCTTAATCGAATAAGCATTTGAATACATTTAATTAATAAAACTTTATATTATTTTAACGTTCAATAATCTATTTAGTTCTCTTTTAAAGGAATAAAGGCAATGTTGACTTTGAACGTAACATTGAAAAACAAAGCGTGTAAGCTCTTTATTCAGTTGGGCACATTTTGAAAGCTTACTGCTCCCCAAAACGCAGACAAACAGTTAAAGCGTATGCACATACGTATATGTACTTTACTTTTTTGACTTTGAACACACCTTTTATGTTCGTGCTCTACCATAAACGTATGAATATACGAGTACATACTATAATATAAAGTAAAGTCCGCCGGCGAGCCTGTCTGTCCTTATGTGCAACAATCTCTAAGCTAAACGGATTTTATGGCAATTTTCACCATGTGCAGGAAAGTAGATCCTCGCGATGTACGAGGTTTCACGTGCAATTTATGCATGTAAATAATATTTCAGGCCAAACACCTCGATGTTATAATACGAAGGGCTTTAGTCTGGAAAAATATTTTTGCATAGGCTATATGGACCAGTTGAGATAGTCAAAAATAATCAGTGGAACAAATATCAAGTTCTTATAAGAATATCCGATTAATTCACTATTTCTCTAATACATATACAACCTGCTTTCTGAAATAACGTTGAAATTTGTCACATAAAGTAGAAGAACTTTAATTGTTATCAAATAAAATAGATTTACGTTTATTCATATTTGATACACATTTAAATGTCACTTTGTAGCATATTATCTGTAGTTACGTGTAAACTGCTTCGGGATTCTCTAAGGATAATAGTCGTGGAACAACTTCATCCTTGCCTGTGAACGCTTGTTGCTGAAGCAACTTGCACAAAGCTGTGTGCCTGCCTAAGTCAGGGCAAGCCGGCTACTAAGAATAATATAACCAAGTAACGATTCAAGATTTAATTTTTATCGAAATTTGATGAGAAATACCTCTATATGATAGTGTATAATGGCGGTGAGGTTGATAAAAACCTGGCTTCTATATTCAAATCGAATCGGATTAAATTGGGAGCTTACGGCGAATTCTTTGTCATTATGAAACCTATGGAAATGGCATTTGTACATTTACTTGTGTGTTCGTGAAGTTAAGTGATGTGTGAGTTACGATCATTACGAAATTTACCTCAAAACTAATAATAATAGTATAAAAAGTTACTGGTGTATTTTGAATGGGAAGAAGTGATAGAAATATTCAGGTAATGGTTTTTTTTTTCAAAACAAAATTAAACCGTAAAGAGCAAATGTGAACGAAATTATATATACGAATAGCATCATGATTACTGATGAAATATTATTACATTACGGCTTTAAAAACACTGCAATAATCAAATAGCGTTTTTAAATGAATGTCCAATGACGCAAAATCAAAAACTGTTTTTAAATGAACGTCCACTCAAATGAAACGCAAGTTTTTTTTAAAAATTATTTCGAAGAGGAAGTTGACTAATTATTATTCCCTGTTATAATAATCAGAATCAAAATAAAAAAAATAAATTTCATCGTTAAAATAGTAGAATTAATAAATTGTTATTAAAACGTTTTCGAAATAATACAAAAGCGAATGTCAGTACATGGGTGATAGAAAAGTTAGTCCTAACTATCGGTTTTGATTGACTAACTGCTCGTCGCTGGTGGGTAATTGAGAAACGGAAAATGTTTCTCTCTCGTAATGAAAAAATCAATTCTAGTTTTGCTGTTACAGCGATCCGTTCGAATATAGGAACCGGACTTGTGTTTATGGCGTGGACACCGACGCACAAGGACTCGCAGGCGCGGCCGCAAGCGCTGGCACGACGGTGAAACGTGAAGATTTGATGGTGTGATAACGAGGGTAATGGAGGTGACGGTGCGCTTGGTACCTGCACATGTGCTGCAAGCTCTGCACGCGTTTGAACCGAGAGACCGGATACAGGAGCTGAACGCGCACGGGCCCCAGCATGGGGCGCAGGTTCAGGAAGAAGAGGTAGCGGCCGCTGCGCGATGTCTCCACGGCGTTCTCGATGAACTCCACTATGGTCTGCGCCTTGAACATCGTGCAGCCGCCGAAGCAGAAGTTGCCTGTTGCGACAAAAAGAGAATTGTAAACTTGATAACAAAACGTTATTTATCACATATAATATTGGTACATCGGTTACATTAGTAAAATCTTTTGTTGAATAAAAATATAATGTATCTACGTACCCTGGTCATGTTCGATCCTGACGTGACGGAGACCATTCAACTTGAAAGTGAGTGTGAAGATGTAGTGGTCGTCGCTGCTGTCGCGCACGATGAAGGAACCGTCTGGCTCGTTAGAGAGGATCTTCTCAGCCGCCTCCACGGATATCGGCCCCCAGTACCAACCGTACTAAGAAAAATATTTTTTTTCACCAAAGAGTCGTGGATCATTGAATAAAGACTTACCGACGACGCCTAAGACAATTTTCTTTACCAAAATATTCTCTAATGTCATACTCGTTTCTAGAAGTTTATTTTAAAACTTTAAAGTTTATAAATAAAGTCACTTTTCTATATTCGAAACCAAATAATTGAAGCAAAAATATATATTCAATAAACAATTAATGGACAAATAACGATACTGCAATACTATTGAGACGTTAATTAACTTAAAAAAGCCTCTGTAATCAAGAGCGGGAAGGCAGAGCGTCGCTCTATTCGCTTTGTGTCTACAACAAACCGCTTGTTTTATTACATCGGAAATGGAGAACAAACGTATTAATTTCACCGACAAAGACATTCATTCTCAAAGAATGACATATAAATGAATAAACCAAGTGCTCTGAAATGGTTTAAATAATATGTCACAATGCTCCAGATTAAATACGTAAACATATCTGAGACAATGCAAATGAAATGCCACAACGAGCGAGGTAATTAGTTATGATAACGGACATAGGTAAAGAGAGCTGAATACTCACATCTTTGACTTTTTGGATGGAAGTTGCGAAGTCAGTTACGGTGTCTTCGTCGTTGGCCAAGCGGCGGGAGTGGTTCGTGCGCGGCGTCGTGGGCAAAGGCGGCAGCGCTCGCCTCACAGCCGCCGGAGGGGAGTCCCGGCCCACCCTCTCCACGCTGGAGCCCTCGCTGGATCTACGCCATCGGAACAGATTGCAGAAACTTTGCTTCAAGTTCATCGAAAGCATTCGCATAGTCGACATTCTCACTCTCTGACCGGACGGCTGCTTGGTGGGTTTCTCGCCCTTATCCTCTTCCTCTAAATTGCACTCCCTGGATGCGTTATCCTTGTGCCTACTGTTCTTTCCACTGATTCCCATCGAGTTCCTATTGGGTTTCTTGTGACTGTTGTTGTTGTTGTTGTTCGCCTCTGGGGACCGAGATATTTCAATGCTTTCCTTCAAGAACAATGCGGTTCCAACTGGTGGAGCACAACTTTTATTGGTGTTCTTGCTACTCTCCCTGTTGCTGTGCTTCATATGGATGCCCGCATTAGTCACAACAGTGCTATTTCTTTTATTGATCGTGTTCCGGCATTCGGAATCACTGGAACTGGAATATAGGGTATGTAAATACTTTCGCATCTCGCGAAGTGTGAGCTGCAGCGAGTCTGTGTCGGAATCAGTTGTGCTCCTCCTGGAGGAGGAGCTGGGTAGGCTGTGCCTCTTCGTTTTGGTTTCCTTGTGTCTACTCTCCTTGGACCTGTGCGATCTCTCCGGTGGGGCGTGGGTAGTGCTCATGTTTTGCGGGTTGCTTTTAACCCGACGTTTGGTTCTCTGAGGCTTTTTCACTTTTACCCTGCTATTATGGCAAGTACGAACCGTGTCAATGGGGACCGCGTAAATATCGCTATCGAAGGGGACGTTGTACATATCGGTAATATCGGACGTGTTTGCCGACAGGGCGTCGTGGGATATCGCTTGGGTAATGAAGCTTGAATCGTCGGCTTGAAATTGAGATAC
Organism: Parelbella ahira ahira; assembly: GCA_018244795.1. NCBI lineage: Eukaryota > Metazoa > Arthropoda > Insecta > Lepidoptera > Hesperiidae > Parelbella > Parelbella ahira. The sequence goes on from DWME01001444.1 coordinate 23,571, forward strand.
AAGTGAGTTGTGGCTACTGGAGAGACGCGATGAGAGAGAGCTTCTAGAAGAAGGTCTGTTAACTCGACAGGGGCTGAGGTGAAGGAGTCTGGGACTTGCAAAGCGATGGTTGAGGCATTGCCTTCGTTCATAGAGCGATTCCGGTTTCAATTGCCTCGGGTACAACGGCGATGCTTGCCGTAAGCTTCTTGCGACTTCAAAGCTCGACTTGTGGCTAGGTATGAGCAATTGAGTACCAAGAATAGGTGTAGGTACGACTATGGTGGGATTCGAGAGCACCGGATTATCCTGTAAGAGAATAAAAATCATTAGAACACATTGATATCTATAAGTTAATACGTGAAGCAAAAACTTTTTACGAAAATTGCGCGGACGGAGCAGTATGAAAATTGTCTATATAGAGAAAGAACGTAGAATGCTAAAACGTACGTGTAATAAACATATTACACGTACATTTTAGCATTGTAATATATTACAAATACCTTAAATTGAATTTAATAAACCATTTATTATTTACGTCCCCATAGTCAATATCAGACATGAGTCGGATTATTGTCGATAAGTAACACAGAAGAAATATTTATATAACTGTAGTCTTTGACATTAGAACCTAGACAACGCTCAAACGCTGATTTTTTTATGATATACGAGGGAATGTCGATCGCTGCTGGGCCACTAGTATCTATGGATACACATGCATGCGAGGTACTCGCACACGAAGCCAAACGTTGACACATACACGTAAACACATAGGAATGGTAATGGACAAAAAACGGTACTTGCATTTTATAAAGTATCATTCACACAGTAGTTTAGTATTTATTAAATGCTAGCTTTTTCCCGCGGCTTCGCACGCTTTAAATTCGAAGTAAAAAATTCCCCTTTCCTTATACCGTGAAGATTTCCTGCTTTCTTTGGAATATTTAAATACATATACTAGATACATTAATTTACTAATTTACATTTTAAATTGTCACCTATTATTGTTATTTTTACAATTAATATGTACCACAAAATGTCTAAATATACAATAGATTTTGCCAGCGACTTCGTCGCTTGGAATATACAATTATTCAAGAATTCATCAAAAGTTACCAATACAAGTAACTTATAACATTTTTTTAAAATAAAAACGCGTTGAAGAACCTACATTTTGAGATTTTTAGACAAATATTTTTTTTAACTTTCGTAAAAAATATTTTTTTTCCCCAAAAATGTATCCTATTTTACTTCTAATACCTCCAAGAATATGTGTATAAAGTTTCATGATGATCGGTTAAGTAGTTTTCACGGGAAAGCGTAA
>DWME01001445.1:0-24869 GCA_018244795.1 Parelbella ahira ahira
CACCAGTTACGTTTAAGTTCCAAGAAATAGGTGGTGAGCCTATTGCCATACACCGGGCACTGATCCAGACTCCGAGTTGCTACTAGAAAGTCTAAATCAGAAAAATCTAATAGCACCCGATCCGGGATTTGATCCCAGGACCTCCCGATCGACCGTCGCGCCTGCAACCAATCGACCAACGAGGCAGTCATTATTAGTTCAATTTTACTAAAGTCACTGATAAGTAAATTTAGCATAAAAAAAAAAGTTTTAGCATTCTTTACTCATCAATACATGTGTGTCAAGATAATTATGATATTGGGTATAGTACGCCATATTGAAACCATATTTTATTTATTTACTGTTATTGTTGTTTTACTAAGACTAAGTAGCACTTACATAAGACTGAATCAAAATAAAAAACTTCACCACACGCGCACAATCTTTAAATATGTATGTATTCTTTCCTATTGTGATAAAATCCTAGTTTCACTTACCATATGGCGACTTTACAATAGAAACAAAAGCTACGGTCGAGCCTGTAAAATAAAATATTATTATTGTCTGTAAAGAAAACGATCGAAAAAGAGCAAAACATTAAACAATTTATGATGGTTCTAACAATATATTCCTAAATTCACTTTCAAAAATAACACATTTTACTTTTTAGCAGCGAACAGAAACAATGTGCAGCGGTTTATAGTTTTAAAATGCAGTCAATGAAGTCTAAGTCTTAGTGCCTTATGAGAAACCTTGAAATCGTGATCTGTTTGGTGACACTCGGCTAGGTGTTGGATGAAAATGGTAGAATATTATAAGTCTTAATAGTTCTCCCTTGAATTCAAGAGTGAGAACTTTAAAAGCTGAATTATGTTCTTTGCAAATAGTAATTACACAACTTAAATAAATTATTAAATTATTTATTTATTTAATAATATTATTAAATTATAATTTATTAAATGAAATAATGAATAAAATAATCCTATTTATCCCAAATTGCGTTACATAATATGTATCAGATTCACAGGTTATCAGGTGCGCGTTTGGCGCCCAACCGGCTTGAAATTAATAGTCATCATCTGCCACGCTGGCTTACTGGAGATTGATAGACTACACTTTCCTTAGAAAACAATGTGAAAAATTCGCTATGATCCAGCTCGACTCATTATGAGAAGAGACTTATCTCCAACAATGAACCAATCAAATTGATAATGGTTATGAGTTGAAAACAACGTTATCCCTGAAACGACAAAAACAAAAGAAAGCCAGTACACTGCGACGGCTAGGACATGATAAGGTTCACTAAGAACCAGAAGAAGACAGAATTAGACAACCGTCGTTACTTAGGTAATATTTACCTGACAACTCGTTTGGCACACAATACCGTTACCTCGGTGCATAGTCGTGGAGCGTTCGCAACGGATACATCAGATTGATGTATATACATTATATATACTTGAACTGAGTCTGTATATTATGTACTTGTCTTTATTAGTAAACACAAATAACCCTTGTATACAGATATGATCGTGGAACACAGTTTTTTAAATATTCCTATTGCCTTTATCCTTGAATTCGTGTCGTGTTTTGTGAATACTCAAAAAAAAACATTCGCAAGGTACGGGAAAGTTTTGTTCACACTAACATTTTATGACAGGACGTTACTAAATACTGTATTTATCCAAAATTCTTAAAGAATCGTCGGACAAAAAATAATCCTGGAAGCGCGGCCGTACCGTGCGAAGCCCCTGAGGGTATGCAAATTGATCCCGAAATAGGGTAAGCATCTGTTAAATTCTTTAACGCGGACAAATGAAAAAAATTACTAAAAAATTCTTGAAACCCAATTGTTTTTGGTAAAAATAAAATTCTTATAAAAGAACATACGTTCAAATTGTAAGATTATTATTTTATGCATGCTGTATTAATTTATTGATTTACATATAATCAGCTAGACCAGTAAAAACAAGTAATGAAGCAATAATTTAATGTAGCATAATTTATTGAAGCTTAAATTTAATCTAGCATTAATTTAATGTAGTAGTAATTTAATATAGCTTTAATTTAACTTACCTACAACCCTTGGTATCTACAGAAGATTATTAAATTTTTTATACTCCCTAAGAAACGGACAATTCCTTGGCAAACCAAACAGATGACAACCTCTTACCCAAACGGAGCATCGTTTAACAATTTTGTCGAGATTTCCGTGGGATCCTCATTTCTTATTTGCGTAACATTCTTTAACTCTCTTCAACATGAAACTTGTATATTTTTATTATTAACTTAAAGAATATATTATGAAAACTAATATAATATAATAATATAGTTATATCGTGAAAATTAAACTCATTACATGAGTGTGTAATCTGTGACATTATATGAACCAAGTGTTGTAAAAAACAAAAGTAGCTTTTCTAGGTTATCAGGATGGGTGGTCCGTAGTTACCATCACTATTCTAGACGGGTATTATTTTTATAGCTTAAATATTTATTGATAAATACTACTGAAACTAAGTATATAACACTTAGCCGAAATCCGCGGACGACGTAGTGTTGTGGCACACGCTGCGAAAGGTCTTATACAGCAGTAGAACGGTAAGGCTGATGTAATGATGTATGTAAGTAGTTGAAATACTACTCAAGTTTTGATGGACGGAAATATTTGTGAGATGAACACTATTTGTTCTATGACTGAATGTAGACTTATATAAACAGCTATGTTTCATACGTTTAGTAGCAGTCCCAACTCCCAATATGTTATTGTTAATGCTTAGTAGCTTGTAACTTTACTAACTTATGTACGTTTCGTAAACTCTCACTTTAAACACATGAGTGCTTTATATGTACATGTATGTGAAGCTTAAACGAAAAATAAAGGAAGAAATGAAAAAATAAATCTTACTAATAAAAATGTTTACCCTGACGAACAATAAATACTTACAAGTAATTTTTCACACGTAATCTTTCGTTTTAAATATTTTAAACTTAAATCTCACAAAGTAATATTTTATTAAAGATTTACAAATAACTTGATATATACATAAGCTCTTTAGAGCTATGCAAATGATGTAAGGAAAGACATTACAAGTTTAAAAACACATTATAGATTCGGTAATTCAATATTAAACATTGTAAGTAGGTACATAAATACTTCGACCATTTAATCGAACATTGCACTTACAATGGTACATCCTCAAATAGAAATTTAAAATTTATCATAACGTAACAAAATATCTCGCCTGCAGTTCCTTTAAAGGGTAAGCATAGAAGTGTATAATTTGAGTATAAGGTCTATGAATATATCTGCGATTTGCAACTATGTACATGGTTAGAAGAAATTAATAACATAACGTAAAAAAATTGTCAGCCTGATATAAAATAATAAAAAAAAAATTACTTTAATCGTATTCGACAACACTTAGTAAACATATTTATAATAGCATCTACAGCTTAGTAAGATCTTTTGGAGCGATGATAAATAGAAGCCATATTTGTGCTAAATTATTGGCTTAGACGATTATAAGACTTGAGACTGTCCTAATTTTTCACGGGTCACTACTTAATTGGTAGTTTCTTTAATAACCGGATTATATACATTTTGTACAGCTCCTACCTGACATACGACATAATATCGCAAAATCTACAATCATACTCAGGAATGATAATTCCTGTTGATAAATGAAACTTGGAAATTGGCCGTCCATTAGTCGTTTAAAACAAGAAGAAAATTCCCGGTTTTCGTATTAAAAATTCCTATTATTTTCGTACAATTTGACTGACCTGATCATTTTGCTGCACAGCAGTCCTCGCCGCCTCTCGCTTCAATTGGATGATCACTCGCTCCTTCGATTTGATTTCCTCCAGCTGAAAATAAGATGTGACATTTCATCATATAATTCTACAGCACACTGGATACTTTTAATGAATGAATGCATCTCAAAATTAACAAATGAACGAACGAATTAATAAATCCAAGAAAGAACGAATGAACGAATGACTGAAAAGGGAATGACTGAACAACTAATGAACGAATAAATAAATGAATAAAACTGTTACATATAGATATTATAAAATATCGGTAGTGTTTATGGGTATATGGGTAGGCAAAATATATTTAATAACGTGATCTAAATTAAAGGTAATACCTTTATAACTCGATTTAATAATAGAGGTAGCTTAATAGGCTCTATATATATTTATTTAATTTTTGCGGAACTCAAACAACTTATGGCACAAAAGCTACTTTTATCGACCTATTAAAATATATCGCTATTGTAGTCTACCAGCTTTTATTAAACTATGTCAATAATTATCGATTATTAACGATATCTTAAGGGTAACGACATCAACTGACATTATAAAAATATTTCATTTCGAATGCCACATACATATATGAAAACACTTAGTTCATTTCTCCTTAAGCTAAAAATTGCAGTAAGTAATCCAACAGGCGTCTATGATACAAATGTACTTTCTGTAGTGAACGCCTGCACAATATGGCATCTGACAAAAACTGGGTCGTTTTACATAACTTTAGGATATTTTTATACATTTTATATCAAAATGACTTATTTGTTATTATATTATATTGTACTAAGTCGCTGAAAACATTTCAATATGATTCCGATAATATTTTCGTATTACTTATTCCTGCATTCAGTGATTAATTCGTTTTAGCTGTTGCTGAAAAACGCTTAAACGCTTAAAAATCTCCAATATTATCTTATTTAATTTTTAATATCTGTCTTAATATTAATTATTAATAACTATTATTTAAATACATAACAAACAATTATCAAATAAATAATAATTTTGATACATAATAATATTTTGTTATTAAAACCATTAAATTAATTTTTTTTATCATCTAGGTTTTTTATGTCTAAGTGATCAGTTCAACGACATTGAACTTATTATTCGATACGTTAATCCAAATATATATAATAAAAATAATACTATTTTAATAACCATATCCTATACAGTCGAGAGCTGAGAAAAACGTTGACCTACAAAATGACAATTATTATATGGTAATTTATTCAACAGAATGTAAACAAACACAAAAAAATTGTTTCAGTTTCTTATATCAAGCTTAGATTAACATTAGCTCAAGCCACAGCCATCTAGCCTTATACGAGTTAACAAATTGATCGTCCTAGCGTTTTGGACGGTTAACAAGATGACTACATCCACCCACAACCTGTACATATAAAGATTCCTTTAATACCATATATTTAGGTGCTCACTTTATTCAGAGCTTGTTTATTAAATAACTTATTTAATGCACACCAGTACAACGTATTGCGAAATAGGATGTTTAGTCTGACATAGTTTTAGATATAAACAGATATGTTTTATTTAGAATATAGGTACTAGTATTACATGAGGAATAAAAAAAACATAACAACATCACGGTACCTTCATGAATTATTAATTATTTTATTGTAGAACACTGGTATTTTCTCAAAATTTTGGTAAAACTATAACACTAATGTATTGAATAATAGATTGCTACCCTTGACGACAAAATTACGACTATTTTAGTTTAATAATAGATACACATTATTGCACACAACGGCAGAAGTAGATCTCGTGATGTAACCTATTATCCATCTTTCATATCCAACCTAACAAGTATTGGATCACATTACCGGCGTCTAGGCTTGCCAAGAAACATAACCTTTTTTATGGGCATCCATGGTTTATATTAAGAGGCAACGTGGCATTCCATCAATTGGAATAGAAATAAAATGCTAACATTTGACATGATAAAGTAACAAAATCTTGTATAGAATATTTAACATCCCACCCAAAAATAAGTCTCTGTTGATCGTTCGTTTCCCATCCAAAAAGCTTTTTCCTACCCAAGAAGCGTTTGTTGATCGCTCGTTTCCTATCTAAAAAGCGTTTGTAGGTCGCAGCGCACTCACCAGCTTGTGACACTGCGCACGCGCGTCTCTCCGCGCGGCCTGTTCGAGCGCCGTGTGTTTGGCCACCTGCGCGCGCAACTCGGCCGCGCGGGCGCACTCCGCCGCCTGCGCAACCTATAAATGACATAGATATTATAGATCGATTGTTATTTACCTTTACATATTTATTTCTTGGAGCGTCTGTGTCACAAAATTTCTTTTAAAAGAGGTCGTCCTCTATGCATCAATTGTGTCTCTGTATTTGTATATTTTAAATTGTGTTTTTATAAAAATATAATTTATTTTTTTATATAAAATTTACTATTCAAATAGAATGTGCACTGGACTGACTGATGAACCAGCAGTTGTGGGTTTGATTCTCATTCATTAAGAATATTTACGCAAGAACAGTTTATCAGCTGCCTGGTAACTGTAGCACAGGCACTATCTGGTTTGGTATCAAGTGGCCGTGTATGTGTCGACCCCAAATATTATAAACCAAAACGGTTTATATTAACATATCAAAATAAATTAAAATATATCATTCCTAACCCTTGGCGTAATCAGTGAACGGTTGCTTCACAGAGATTCGTGATGAGACAATAATGGGAACAACAAAACTAGCCGGTATGACACGATCTCTACGAAATGCTAAAGGTTATTTAATATTTTATATTACATAAACCCCGGTAGCTGTAATATAATTGCTCAAGAGCATAACAAATTGGTAAACAGCTTTTAAAATATTATTTTGAGCAAGTTTACCTGCAACATTAGAAATTATAGTGTGAAAAAAAAATGGATTGATGAAGGCCTGGAAATTTAAAATACCATTTGGCAACTAACAGGCAGATTAGTATTTTCGCAATTTAGTGTTCAGCCATAAAACTAGTTATTACACAGACAAAATAAGATTCCGTGTTTCTTATAATGGTAGAGATACACCAAATATTTCAGGTAAAATCAAACCTATTTAATAGCAATTTACATGTATTTATAAACTCTAATAACGCTCCATTAGGTAAAATATACCCTTAAAAGATGTCAGGTCAAAATATTTCCCAAAGGAAACCGCTGACCGATAGACTGCTCTACATTCAAACTTGTAATAAGCGACACAATTAAACGATGCCAATATTTTCTTTGCTCTATAATTGACGGGCCTCTATTGTACACACTGACATTCCACTAATGACGCCAAACGCCCCGCATCAACACTAAAATGACCTTAAACTTCGCAGTCCGGCACAATTTTTCCCAGAAGTTACACGCGAAACTTTGAAATGTCCACCAAACTCGTCTGGACGGTTCTCCTTCTATATAATTTCGTTAATATCAGCACGTCGAACGTTCTGGAAAGCGAAATATTCACTTATCACAACGAAACATCGTTTAAAGCAGAATTCGCCTTTCAAGTAGTGGAAAAAATATTTAACGCGTTCCGACAATGGTTCTTTACAATAACGTTTTGTGAGTTCACCTATTTTGAAAACAGAATCCTGAAATATACTGAAAATTATGATTACGGATATCCAGTTATGCTCCTAAACGGCTGTCCGAATATAAACAAGACCAAGGTAAAACCTAAAATTAACATACATGGACAAACCGCCTATGTAGTAACTTCAGAAAAGTTATCCATTGAAGAAAGTGACTTTTCAGTAGAAGCTTTGCTGAGGACAGGAGTTTTTAAGCCGAGGAGTGCCGTAATATTTGTAATTAATACCCCAGTAAAAATAGATAGTTATTTTTATTTCGCAATGAAGAGTCACTTCAGACTGCTCTGCAGTAGAAGTTTGACAAATTCAGTGATTGTGGTCTGGTCTGGAGAATTGAAAATGTTCACCTATAATCCTTTTAGTGCAGAAGTAAAAGATGTCACGCACGTAAAAGATGTGAGCAGTCTCTTAGCTCGACAATACGATGATCTTTTCGGAAGCGAATTACGTCTGAGCGTTTTCAGGAAAATTTATACATCAGATGAAACTGGGCCGGTACACTGTGTTTCGAATTTAGCAAAAACGGTCATGCAGTACCTTAACGCAACTTGTAGGCCGCTACCCCCTAGAGATGGAAACACGGTCGGTGATTTACTAGAGAACGGCACTGTTACAGGAGTGACAGCAGATTTGATGGATGGTTATACGGATTTGGAACTCAACTCTCGAATATTGAAAAACTCATACTATGGTTATATCGAAACAACTTACCCGCTCGAACAAGATGAACTATGCTTTCTTATCAAGAAATCAATGAAACAGTCGACTTTCATGACGACATTAAAATTAATATCCCAAGATATGCTTATACTGTTTATGTTCATTGTTGTTGTCTTAATATCGCTTACACTAATTATTCGTAAAGTTGAAAAGAAAGTATGGAATATCGACGACAATAGAACTAACTCTGCTATCGTATTCGATTTAATCAAATGCTTCATAAGACAGACGGTTGATTTTAAATTTTCGGGACCATTGTTCAGATGTGTCATTTTGATGATCATGATGTATTCATTAGTAGTCGACTGTGCTATTGACGTAAGTTACTATATTTGATAATCGAGCTATAAGCGTACCCATAAGCGTAGTAACGACATAATTTTCAATATTTTTTCAGGGTATCATCACATCCGCAATAGCCTACGTAAGATTTAAGCCGGACATCAATACTTGGCAAGAACTGATACACACAAACCTAACTTTTGGAGTCCATAATCGTCACGTAAGAATCTTCTATAAAAGTCTAAGCTATGAATACCACGAAAAAGTTATGAAACGTATGGAGATATTCAACGATCAAAAAATTAAGGAGGTGATAGAGAAACGCCAATTTCAATATGCAGTTCTACTTCGGAAATCTGATGCAAAGTACATAAGCCGGAAGCAGTCAAATATCCAAGACGGAAGACCACTTTTTCATACTGTAGAGGAATGTCCTGTACCTTGTTCTATTGTATACGGCCTACGCTTTGGGAGCCCATATGTAACAAGACTTAACAATTTACTTCATCACCTAAACCAAGGTGGCATACTTCAGTACTGGAGCAAGTCTGATGAATTCACCCTCTATGAAGGTCATAAAAAGGCTATTTACAATGGAGACAACAAGGAAAGAAAACCTCTTAATACAAAAAATCTCAAAGAAATGTTTATCGTTATGATGATTGGTGTCGGAATCGCAACGTCCTCTTTTATTATAGAAAGCTCTTTACCCATGATCAATAAACTGAAATTACTATTCCGAAAATAACACTAAGATCTCAAAATTTATAGTAATAATAAAGTGTTTATAAAATCATGTCACTATTTGTTGATTGATTAAATGCAACAAACATTACCTTGAGTTTCTCTTGAAGACCCTTATTTGCTGACTTTAAAGACTGAATTTCTGTCGTCAAACGTTTAACCTCGACTAGTTTATTGTTTCCTATCTGTGTGTCTTCATTCTTTTCTGGTTTTGTTGCTATTCGTAGCTGCTTGTCTAGCAAGTCTTCCTTCTTTTTGAATTCAGTCTTCAAGTTTCTAATAGTGCTTTCATGTCGGGCTTTTAGTGCTCTAACCTCGCTCCGCTCGATGTCGAGCGCCTTCTTCAAGGTTGCATTGTCAAGCCTTAACCGTTCGACGAGGCCCTTCAACTTATTGAGGAATGCTTCGTCGACGATCCGCTTGTGGTCTTCTGCTACGGCGGTGATCTGACTGGAGGTCGATGTATCGGTGGACGCCATTTTTGACGTCACCGTATCGTATTCTTCGGGGACGTGTCTCGAACGTCCGCGGTCTTTAGCCTCGTACTATGATAGTACGGATCGTAGGCGTGGGAAGTCGTTCGTGCTCGTTCTAGTTGTATTGCAAATCCTGAAAATGGAAAAAAATTAAATTATAAACAAGTCGTTATACAAAAAATTACCGAGGAAGATACGAGTGACTGAAAAATTACAATCTTCGTTAAGACTATTGGAATAGTAACAGTGACTCTGACAAGTGCTGTTGAAATAGATGCGGTTAGGGTTGAAATATGTATAATAAACAAAGTATAATATACTAATTACTACATAACCCATATATGTAAATCAAGATATTTCTTCTTAATTAATATAAATCTACATATTTTTAAATTTGTTGATTTTCTTTAAAAAAATGTGTAATACCAATATAAACAAACAAAAACTGCCCAAGCACTATCAAGCTCAATGGTTTATCAATTTTATTTTTAATGGGATTTTAAAGGATGCCATAAAAACTCAGACAATACTAAAATCAAAACCCAGGTGAATCCTTCGTGTGTGCCGCTCCCTATTTCTGCGAACTTCCGTTAGCTATTCGGTTTCATATTTCCCATGACGCATCGGCTTTTGTGCGTCGAAGTTGTATATATTTTGGTATGCTTGACACAATAATGTAATATAATAACTTTTGTCTTGTTACTGACATAGTAACAGCTTAAAACAAACTTAAAACATTTTTATGTACATGGGATTTTTCTATCTTTAAATTTGCAGTAGTGGGGCGGACTCTGGATTTGTACCCGATGCATAGCAATAGGCTCACCGCCTATTCCGTAATGGGACGTAAACGTAACTGGTGAAACGTGAGAGTGTATTACACTTCTCTGCCTTCCTCTTTGGGGATTACAGGCGTGATGTTATGTTTATATACTTACCTACCAGTTTCTATTTGACGTGAGTTATGATAGGTGCAGTGGGGCGCGAAGGAAACTACTGAAGACAACTAACTACTTTTATTAATTACTAATTATTACAATATTTCTTATTGAATTATTACAATATTCTCATTGGACACCGCCGTCGGTCACTCGGCGATGTCCGCATTATTTAATATTAATCAATCGGATGGTATTATATAACTCGTGAAGTAATAATAATAATTATTATTAATTATTATTATTATATAACTCGTAATTAATGAGTAATTTTGGTACTAATATTGACGTAAATATCTTAAAAGGTATTCATTGGACTTTTGCGTTACAATTAGTACCTTCCTGTTTAAAATATAGACTACCAAATTCTATTGACAATTCGCTCACAGGGAATCCTAAATAAAACATGTAAGTATAATCTTTCATACTTTGTTTAAATCACTTTCATTCTTCTTGGAGTTTGATTTAAAAATTATTCTTAGTACTTACTCGGAGTTCTTCGCTAATGTTCAATCTATTTCCATTCCAAATTAAAACCAACTTGCTAATCCGACTTTAAAGTTATTCTTCTATAAATAGACGGAGAGACAGATTAATTAGATAATGTTTGTAACAACAATGTGAAAAAAAAACACAAACTTCGAATGATTTTACAATAATAAAACGAATCTTAAGTCAATGTCAATTTTACTTACTTAATTTCCTTTCTTCATAATACTGAAATTTAGTAAGTATCATCTAATTAATTCGCGCAAACTATAATACAATTTATTAGCGGAAAGCTGTTACTGGTATGTCCAGATAATGATAAGCCTTAGACAAGGCGAAGGTACAGGAATATTACTACGGTTTCATATAACTTAGTTCCATGAGGCCATTGCCAAGGCATTCCGTTTGTTTAGCACAATACATTTTGATGTGTAAAAACAAGCCTATAAAACAAGCAGACAGCCAAACACATTTAAAGGTAAGTGAAGTCCAGCGTCTATTAACATTTGCAACATCCGAAAGATGGGTAACGCGTTGCTGACTCCAGTTGCAATCTACAGATAGGTGCATCATCATTTTTAAATTATTTAAACTGAACACATTTGCACTCATTCTACGGAGATATATCAAAAGACAATAAAAATATGTTTCAGTTCTATTCCCGAAATGTATCAAAACTTATATCTATCATGTATCTACCTACTTGTAGTTTTAAATTAATAGAAGGAGACTAGCAATCTGATGATACAGTTCGATCTATCGATATGTACAACAATAGTACCTACTCCTGTAGTTAATTAGTTCCTGGCCAACTACTCTTTTAAGAATAATGCATTATTAAAACTACAGCAGAATGAAATAAGTAACATGAGTAGAGAAAACTTTTTGAATTATTTTTGCAATGCAGTTCGTAGGCGGACTAGTAATATAAAATTCAATTTTTTTATTGTCTCTGTTGTCTATGCCCAGATAAAAATAGCCCAGTACCAATTTAAAATAGGGCACTCCGCATCACTCGACACTATGACATCATTAGTTAATGGCCAGCATATTGCTGTAGCAGGTGGCAAAAATAGAAAGAAATTATGACTTTTTCAGGCAATTTTAAATTTCACAATTAATTTCCTAACATTTGACGTCTTATTACTAGGGAAGAAAAAAACAGAAACCGCAGTACCTATTACAAATTTTTCACTTACATTCACCCACTTTAAATATAAATAAGTAATTTCAGACAATGCCACATTTAAAAAATCTATCCTAGATACACTAAACAGCTAATTTTACCTTATGACGGTGACAGATCGAGTCACAGCATTCGACACTAAACTAAAATGTCAGTCAGCTTGTAATGGATGGATTAGTCATGGAGTACCACTGTGTGTATCCTGAGGAATAGAAATAATCCACAAAGAAAGCTAATAGCGTAAGCAATATTGCTTTTGGTTTCGAACTTTGTGTCAAATGATGTAAGAAACATCATGAGAAAACCTCACAATATTGTCTATGGTGTGCGAGGTCTGCCAATCGGCATATGGCTAGAGTACCTATACCTATTAACATTTCCATCCTAAAAGACCCATGTCTGATAGTGGACCGATTCTAATATTCAGGATGATATCGATGATGATGATAATGAACTCTTAGATATTTACATTTATTAAAAGCTGTTCTAGTACGCATAGAACTTACTCATTGATAGTATAAGAAAATCAAATGGATAAACAATTTGCACGAACGCATTATCAAAATAAACTGAGACCGACAACGATGTACCTGTAACGAAATCTTACAAATAATAAATTTGTACACTAAGAAAATTTGAAACCATTTTAATAAATCCGATTTTACACAGCAAGGACGATAGTAGTACATTCTCCAATTGTTGTACTAAATTTGCATAGTAGTCAATACATTAGTCCCATGATCGACCCCACGGACGTGGATAAAAGAATAATGTAACACTGATTAACTACTTACATTTTTACCGTTTACTATCGTTACAGTGCATAAGATTTGACTCTGAAAACGTCACTATAGAGGACTTCGTTGCTTCTATGAAATCATTTAGAAAAACAATAGCGTAATCAATTAGAAAGACACTAACAAATAAAGTAACATTCGGTATTATTTCGCATTAATTGCCCCGCAATGACCTTATAAGTGAGTATATATTTAAAGCTAGGCAGAATTTATTAAAGAACGAGAAGAATTTTGAATGTGCTAACGCATGGCAATTTACTGGCCTCGTGCATGTACATACAGTACATATAAGACATTGACTTACAAACAATTGAGTAAACAAGCCAGTTACAGCCCACAACCTGACATAATCTGGTGTGATAATATTTAGATAACTTGAGCTAAATAAAGTCCGTAACTAACAGATTGGATAGGAAGTTTCCAAATGAGAGTGTAATGTATACACTAGTAGTTCCATGCGTCTGGTTCACGTCCGCCATTTTGTTTTAAAGGACAAATTCAACTGATTTTTTCTAAGAGTTCATTCGTCGGTATCTTTGTACAAACAACATGGGGGATCCCGACTGGTAACATGTCCTTTAATAACATTACCTTAATGTGAATGGCCGTTTGATAAATTGGCCCAGAGAGGAACTCGAGGCAGGTGGGACCGCGTACTTAGAAAATAAGCTTTTTTTCTCTGCACCAAACAGGTTTCAGCTCGCTCGTCTCTCGCTAGATAACGATGTAATCAATTTGAAACCTCGATCCTGCATTTCCGCTTGCATTAACATAATGTCGTTAGTTTAAGCAGAAACATTACATATCCGCTTTGAAACATAAAATGGCTTACGTGTGATATAAATATAAATGATCTTAAGACTTTTTGACTGCCTCGTTGGTCGAGCGATTGCAAGCGCGACTGCCGATCGGGGGGTCCTGGGTTCAAATCCCGGGTCGAGTACTATTTGATTTTTCTAATTTAGAATTTCTAGTAGTGACTCGGAGTCTGGATCAGTGCCCGTTGTATGGCAATAAGCTCACCACCTATTCCAGGAACTTAAACGTAACTGGTGAAACGTGGGGGTCTAGTACACCCCTCTGCCGACCCCTTCGGGGATTACAGGCGTAATGTTACGTTTATGATCTTAAGGAACTATAATAAACATAATCGAAAGCGATAGCCATTAACTTTCTTATTTTATCTATTAAGACACACATAACTCTATCTTTCAGCAACGCTCTGTAAAATACGATAGTGCTTCCATCTAGGCGACAGTGTTGCCAACAAGGTACAGTTGTCATTGGTTGATTAAGAATATTATGCCCTTACCCACATTAAAGTACGCTTAATTGAGTATGCTATTTTTATAAACGAAGTATCGCATGATGCGGGGGTTGACACATGTCCACGTTGCAGTACAGTTAACATTACCAATTTTGAGATTGGATCGCCTGATCTGAAAGTGCTATTATGTATTGTAGTCGCTCATACGATCCGGGTCGGAGAGTCCAATCTGGACCATAATTGGCGCAATTGGTGCGTCCTCACTGAGTTCCTACTGGATTACACTTCATTCATTTCTCAATTATGTCTACATATACTTTTGTACAGTTTAAGAGTATGTTTAGACTCTATACTGGTTATGACAATTTCCGTTGCTCAAAAATTTCCCCACTAGTTTGACGATAGACCAATTCATAATATTTAAATATAATTATAATGAAAAATGTATTATACTTTAAAATGGTTTAACAGTATTTAAGCTTCAGTTTTACTATATACTGCACTAGAAACGAGCAAACACAAAATAGGTGCTTTAAAAAAGTCTCCCTACTAAACTATATGATTCTCAATATCGTGCACTGCCCAAGTTATATATACATATGTGCATATATTACGAAACTATGCTTAGTCAGAGAAATATACCTTCGTCATATCGTATTGCAACAGGACAACATTACCTATGTTTAACCCGTTTTGAAAAGCGAAAGATATGGTTAATTGAGAATTAATTAAATAAATATAACTTATATTTATGTAGTAAATCAAAGCTGTTAATAAAGCATAGTAGTGATCTTGTGGACCTGTGTAATTATGTGTTAAAAATATTATTGTCAGAAAAGATAACTTCGCTAAAAAACTTTATCAATACTTTATACTCTCAATATACTGATATATACTGATATTGATAGAGTTAAATATATTCTTTATGCGTGCAGTCCGTTTCCAACAATGGAGCGATAAAAGGGAAATAGAAAGGGAACGAAATAAAATACTTACATATCTAGGTACGTAACTGTGCAATTCTCACCAAAATATCTTTGGCTTTTAGAATAGTACAGTCACTCTTTTTGTAAGATCATATTAGTCTACAGTCTTATTAACTTACAATTTTTGTCTTATTCTCGATAGTTGAAAATTTGCTTATCTGCATATATCTAAGGCATAAGATTTAGATAAGGCGTGAGGCAAAATTGCGTTACCACATTTCTGACGCAGTTGAAGAAGCGGAACAGATTTTGTGGCCACATTTCTAAGTCAATCTTACATTAATCTTAATTCAAATCTAAACCAGCATACAACATGGTAACGCAAATTCCCGACCTTTATTCTCCTGAGTGTTCGTGCTGTAAATAAACATGACCGACACGAAAATGAGATCGAAAGGAGACTCTGAATCATGGTGCGCGATTTTCGCAATGTACGCCATTTTCACCCGCCTAATTTATTGATGACGTGGATATCTTTGTCAAAATATACAAATTCATACATACTATTTATTTTTAATGCAAACCGTGTGACTTTTTGTAAATGAAAAAACTCTTTTATGTTTATTAACGTGTTCAGATGACATAGAGTTCGTCATTGTCAGACTACGATTGCCCAAGCAATGGAATATAAAAAATTAAAAAGGTTTTTAATGTTACCTACTAGATAAACAATACAGAATAATTATGTTATAAAATCGATTGCTAATATTGTTACAAAATATATTATTTATTGAATAAAAAATCTTTAATTTGTTATTGTTCCCGCCTTTTGTATATGCGAGTCTGAACTATGAATAAAAACTTATAAAAGTTTTTTAGCGCCGCTCAACCTTAGTTTAAAGAAACATACGTTTAGCTTTATTGTACTATAGCTTTAGTCAAGCGTCAAAACATCCGAAATTCAAATTTTAAATAGCTGATGGAAAATCAACAATTATTTACTTATAGAATTTTGGAAGATATGTACTTCGGTACGTTGAGTTTGTTGCGAAAATGTAATAATAAAAAATTACAAATACTTTCACATACACACGTGACATGGATTACGATTGGCAAGAAAGTTGAATGGGATTATTATTCATGTCCTTAAATATAGTAAAACATAAACGTTTTTACTGATATCTACTAATAAACTAGACACAGCTCTAAATAACGCATGCATTTATTAATTAAAATCCAGAATTAGTTATGACTTTGCATGTGATGTGACAAGGTCACAACACATGCGATATAAAAAGTTGCATGCAATATAATACGTTATGCACACAGATTATAGAGCATTTGAACATAAATACAGTTTATTAAACACTCATATTAGAAAGAAATAAGACATCAAAACTATTTATCACGAAAATAGAGAGTATTTTGTTAGAATCAGAATATTTGGTTTGCCGGAAACGAAGCCTTGAACGAGCTGTTGCATAGTACGTAGCAAGATGTCTCCCAAAATACTTATGCAACGGCTAGGACACATCTGACTCATGCTTAGATAATGTGGACATAGGAAATGTACACGTATATACACTAGACAGTAGCCGTATTCGTGTGCCGGTAACGCATGTGGCAATACTTATCCGGTTAAAGTAATGAACTCATGTGTCTAAATTTAGGTCCACCCTCTAAATAGTTTAGGCAAAAGCGAGACACCACGTTAGAAATTGTTTAACGGCAACGGTCTGTTTTATCTACGAGTTAAAATTAAAAAATTGCTCAATAAGTTAAATACAAATGACAATTTATCAATATATAGTTATCTTCTGACACATACGTAACTCAAGACTCCACCCATTCTTACGCTCGTTCCCAGAATTTCCATAAACACATAAAAACAACCAAACATAAAGCAGACTGAATTCATCGGAAACATCCACCCAGGAAATAGAATTCTAAACCTTTTTCTTGGCTTGTCAAATAATTCAGATAGCGAGTTTCCAGAAATAACTTTTTATCATCCCTGGATTCTTCTTCCTAGATATGAATCCCACGGGGCGCACTAAGTAACAGACGGTTTGAATCTTCTAGAAGAGATTAAAAACGAATAAATTTATTCATCCCTGATAATATATATTACAGATGTATTTATTACATGTAATTAAAATAAGTAAACTAATACAGGGGAAGTCGTCAAGGCAAAGGGTTGCGCTTGACGAAGCATATCTTGCGAGACCCGAACTGACCTTCAAAATGCATTTACATAGCTGCGGAATAATTGGAAATCAATGCTATCGTCTTTAACCTGTATTTATGTTCCATTTTATTGTAGGCACACCTCATGTAATGCACCAGGTATGATATTCTTAAGTGTTGTGTTGGTTGTTGATCTCTGTCCATTAAGATCTACAACACACATGGATTTAGGTTTTAAGATCGTTTTCAACAAAGCTTTCTGGAATACCTTAGTAATATTAGATCCAATCTTCCACATAATAGAGAAACGCATTGTGCTATTAAAAATTTATTCGATAGCTCCAAACCTTCACCATTTCTGACAGCAACTTGACTTTACTTTCAGAATGATTTCTTTTCTACGCCTCAGTCAATATTATAAGTATATTGATTCCCGAAATCATATATAATTTCTAATGTTGTCTATGGACGAAATGAATAGCGCCTTAAAATACATGACCGATATATGTAGTTGCAAAGATGCCAAACCAAGTGGAATGTAATCGTTCGGTACACGTATCCGGACGCCCTGAGTTGATATTTTTTTTAAACTTCCAAACTTTTTGAACACACGTGTTTTTTATATTTAGTAACGGCTTAATAGTTAATTCTAAATATGTTATAAATAATTATTGTCGGCCGTACACATCAACCCTTGTGGTGCGTGGTGCGTGCGCTAGGCAACCGAAAGAAAACGTAAACAAACAAAACTAAAATGGCGGCGGTCGTCGACCCTATTATATTCTATTGAAACAAGTGGCCAAACTATTTTCATTGCGAGGATGTGGGCACTATTACAATGACGACTCGTGGACAACAATACTTATATTAATTATATCTTCACAACCTTTATTATGGTCTCTGGATCGTAAAGAAAAATTGAGGATTTCCGAAATTCAAACTAGGTAGTAGGTACTACATGAGCAAAATCTTGGACTAACTGGAGTTCACATTTTCTCCTTCTTTTTCTAGAAATATGTAATTTTATGACCTCATACTAGAAAACAGAAAGACAAAGAGAATATAAAATATCTAAGACTTCATATATTAACGCATTAATTGGAACACTTTGAATTGGCAAGTTTTGTAGAGATTAATGTAATCGAGTGGAATCTCACATCGATCACGATATAGTTAAACACAGAATCGTAATGGCCTAATTTAACACTCTTCTCTCTCGTTGTACATTGCGCTTCAGTGAAGCAATTAAATTTATTTTTCTTTTAATTCCAATCTAATTAAGACCGATATTTTTTCTTTAATTCGCGAACCGCATAATTGACCCTTTTAAGAGATATTTACATCTCGATTTTTCTGATACCTACATCTTACTGATACTAACCTATTAATTATAATATATGGTCAATGTAGATTAGTGTAAAAAATAAATGCGCGTTCATACGTTAATCACTAAATAAATCTTGGCCTTCAGTCCTCGTTCCCGGTTCGGAGATATTTTATGGCGAGGAGCCAAGTCAACGCCTGACGTTCAACATCCATGGCAAATTGGAACCGGAATACTCCAAGGGCATTGAATTATTCATTGATATCATATAGCTATAGCAATAAAATCCAGATATCCATTAAGTTCATTAGGACGAATGAAATAATTAATGATAGTTAAGGGTTTATTTCTTGTTCTTGTATTTCTTGTTTAGGTATGTTTTCAATAGACTCAGTTCTTAAACCGTCTACAAACATTTTCCAAATTAATCTTTAAATTGATTGAATGATTACTTTCCGAATTGATAACCAAATTATTAATACGAAAAATAAATTGCAATCACGAAAAGATGTTGTGATAATAACGAGTAGGACATATTTAGTACAATTTAAAACTATATATCAACAATTGCTACCCGTGAATTGGTTCTCAAAGAAATTAAAAGAAATCCTGATCTGTCATTTCTTATTTTTTAATTTTATTTTAAAAACTATCCAAATTAGATTATCGCCTGTCCCTTAGTTTTATCATATAAAATTGCAAGAAAAGAAAGCCGACTGCTTTTCTCCGTAAACATTAACGGAAAAATACTTTTGCATTTATAACATAGTATGAATTATAATAGTATTAATTTAGAGAAAAATATAAAAAAATGCTTTATTTACTTGGCTTTGCAGCAAAAGCATTCCAATATTTGCATTAAGTCCAATGCGTATAGCTTTTCCCTCCAAAACAGACTTATGAAATATAAACAAAGTTTTCTTATTTTATAAACAAACATTTCTCCTTAAAAGCTTTGTTGTTTGTTAAAATGACTTCGATTTCTCAATTACTGTGTAGTGGATCGTGTTTAATGTCATTTGTTGAAATATTTAACTCATCGGTAATTATAAATAAATAGTAAAGCAAAAATTATTGTGGGTATAACAGGTTTAGGCTATGAGATACGTTATTCAAAAAACAAAGAATATATTATACAGAAAATCAAGTCGTCACGAATTGTAGCACTTTATTATCCAAATAGTGTTAATTCGTCAAATCAATATGACCAATAAAACAGTTCTGTTCAGATAGCTAATGGAAACAGAGAAAGTTTTCAGATTGCGTGACTCGAATTTGTATGGGGAAATAACAAAACGCACCCCTTTGTGGTTCTCGTTCAACCACCCCTTGCCTGAGGGCGTCATAAAAAGTAATTGATCAATATTCGGTTATTCACTTAAGATAGTTTTATGGAATCGTAAAATAGAATTAGTGCCAAATTGATTTCAAATGGTTAAATATCTTGTGTGAAAAATTGCGCGCTACTAATTGAACCCAGGATCTCTGGACTAGGGCTGAGTTTTACCTACTAAGCTATTATTGCTTTCAATTACTGTAATAGTCAGTGTTTTAGATCATTATGCGGGACTAAAGCATGTAGATTTCCTTACGTTCTTTTTATTTGTCATTATATACCACCATAGGCTACAATTGGTGATATATGGGAGACTTCGGGGATTACAAATATGATATTACGTATGTACATAGCACCATTTTTATAACCAGATATAATAATAATATTAATGTTTACAAAGAAACTGCCCACGTAAATTCTCAAGCCTATCAACGTCATTACGTATGTATGTATCATTCAAACTAGTTTTTTAAAAAAAGCGAATCGGAAAACTCCCGATGAAAGGTAACTAACTACAAGTCTATAATCAGCGTTCAGTGAAAGTTATTTCTCCGCCGTGTCCGTCAACTCGCTACCGGAAATGAGCATTAACTAATCCGCCATGTTGTCTGTTCATTTGCCGTTTAAATTTAAATGACATTATATGTGACATTCATAGATATTTTTATTATTTTTTTTCCTCTAGTAGAGTGACAATAACCAAAATTTTAATTTGTAAAAGTTATTCATTATTGTCAAGTTATTTATATCACAATGGAAAGGTATGTAGATGTCGAATTATACACCGTGAAATTATGTTGCTGTTGCCGAGTATTTCTTAAATTGAGAAATACGTTAAGATAAATTGTATTAGCCATTTACAGTTGTTGGTCACGAAACTGTCTCAGTATTTGTAAATATTATCTAAATATTACAATTTACATTGGGCAAAAAGGAATTAAGCAGACAGGGAAATTGATTTTGTTTTAATGATCAATTTTCATAGCACAATGAATACTACGTTTAAATACGTAATATGTATAAAAAAAATCATAAATGTAATTGACTGAGCTGTTATTTATCTACATGACATTTAATAATGTTGGCTTTAAAACTATGAATTAACTTGAGTATTTCCTGACATCAATAGCAGTAACATTCTAGATTTGAAATTTGCAGCTACCTTATTTTTACAATGTTTCTGTACCGTAAAGATCGGATATCAAAATATGTATTATAAGGCAAGCGTAAAAATTGGCGCTGTTCCGAAGTCAATCGCCATAGAGCAGTAACATTTAAATCTTCTCATAGAAAAAGTAATTGGATTTTTAAATGACATATAGAATAGTCATGTCTTTATGAAGAACAACTTCTGTTTTTTTTTTGTCCTATTCACTTCTATTTCCTAAGAACTCATCCTGTACTACGCAATGGTTGTATTAGTTTCGTGATGTGATACTCTGCGTGATACTCTACTGGCAGCTCTGACGGACTAGAGATGCGAACGTTATTACTAGTACGTCAGTAGCTCTAGATTTGACTTCCGGCAGTAGCTAACGTGTGTATGTGGGTGACGAAATATTTTCAAGTCAGGTACATATACTAGTAGTGCAAAACTCAGAATTGTCATAAATGTTGATGGCAAAAACAGCGACGGAGTAAATTAAAAATTTAGCGAATTAAAAACTAACACCCTTCAGCCAGAGATTAATCAATAGCTAGGTATTTGGATATCAGCGCTAATTACAACAAACAGTCTGTGTGTACAACAATTAGGAACATCATATCTACCAATTGAACAATGTTATGCTCTATTACTCTACCATTTAACATACTTATCACAAAAATTCCAATCATTTTAAAATGTTTCTACAATTTAAACTTTCATCTAAACCACATTAAGCGTTTATAAAAGTGCTATTGCTTTTCTACGTCTATAAAGTTTATACTTACAACCTGTACTTAATCTTGTAAAGTTTTTATAAAAAAATATACCTACTGCTTAAATTTTTTAGCTTTTATACAGGAACAGCACTTATACAGAGATTGAAACTTTGTGACTATGGCAACATGATTGTTTCTATCTTTATGAAATACAGACAAGTTGCGCCATTATTCCGAATTCAAAAATACTGCAGTTCATTTTTCTGTAAACATCAGAGCGTATGGTTTGCGTCGCTGCGTTCGTCGTGCCCCAAAAAGTTTGTAGAAGACTTAGTACGCATATACAAATAGGAAATTACATGAATTTGAAATTGTTTATGAAATGTTATACACTCTTTTTTGGAACTATAAACTTTAAAAATCATACACTGGTACATAAAAAACGTACTATAATAATTCATGCTGATAAAATTAGGATTGACTTTATTATTCGTATTAACCACTGATACTCTTCAATATTATAATAATAGCCAGTATTGTGTAATGTCAACAATTAATAGAAACACATTATATAAAAATAAATTACCTTAGTAAGTATAATCCTTTACTAATTCTTCAATCCACAAACACCAGTGTAACGAAACGCACATTTAAATGACGAACTAAATTCTACCCATACTTCGTTTTCCGATTTTAAAAAATGTGTTAAAAAGGTATATTAAATTAATAAAGCACTTGTACATTATACAAATAAGGATTAATATCGTTTGATGTCGATGGTGAGGAAAACGACAGGCGGACCGCGCGGAGTGGACGCCGAGACTGAATTTTTCAGTAGGCGGCACAACGCCCAATGGAATACTATGAACAGAACGCGTCATGCAGTAATGAAACATTATGCCGTTGGCCTAATTCAGTTAATAAGATAAAATTCGATTTGATACTCTCATGCCATACTTCACAAATTAAATGGATGTAATATAACTATGACTTAATTGCTACTAGCATACACCATAATCACCTAATCCTTTAAAAGTTTCAACACCATAAACTCTTTAAAACTTTCAATTGTGAACATGAGTTGCGATAAAATACCTGACAGATATTTGAAAATTCACGAACGCGCGAATTTTATCTCTCTCACACAAAACGTTGATATCACATTAAATTGATCTGCCAGTTCCCAATAATGACATATTTGATATATCGAATTAGAAAATGAGTTAAGTATCTCTCGATTTTTGTCGCATAAAAAATTGCAATTAAAAATATTGGCAGGAATTACTATACACATTGTAAAAAAAATGTGATTCATACGGCAGGTTAGCACAACATAGCTAGAGCTTGGTGTGCAAACAAAAAATCTAGACGGACCATGTTTAGGATTAAAGGATCACATGAGAAGGGTAACGGAATAATGTTTGGCAAACAAAAATAACCAATTAGTTATATGAAAACAACGAGAATTATTAGGATCTTGGTGTTCCAATGCATACAACTTTACATTGGTACGTCTGAGCTTCTAAAGTTGATGAGCGAATCCCACAGCCATTGGCCTAAAAATAACGCGCGCAACGAAAGAATTGTTTACTGCTGAATGTTGTTGGCGCCCGTGATGCCCTGGCTCTCTGATACAATACTAGCGCTATGCACTCCGTTAATGTTAGAGTTGTACTTAAATTATCGATAATATAATTTATACATGTGAACTGTCTAAAAGCCCTTCATTTGCATTACAATCTTCATATCATGGATAGGTTTTACTAAAATATCATTAAAAAAAATATTTTTCAGCTGCATTAAAATCTAAATATCAACAAAATTTAAACAACAACTGACGCGTGTAATTTGCAGCGGAGCAAGCAGAGCAAAGATTCTATCTCACTGCTATAAACATGAAAAAGAATAAATAATACAGAAATAAATCACAGGGAAGAGAAGTATTTCAAGGTCAGATTGTGATGCCAATGTCTAAGCTTCCAGGGATATCTCGATTTTCATTGCGCTAGCTAAAGACCAAGCACAAATAAAAATTATTCTAATATTTTATTGTTAGTGAAAAGGATATTTTGCTAGTCCCGTTTAATGTAACATAACTTATTGGCTTACGGAGCAACACATAATGATTGAAACTACAACACTAAACTTGGATAAATTAATAGAAAATATTAAATTATTGACATGTTTTTGATTACACGAGATTTATCTGGTTATAAATCTTTAAGCAACAACCTTTTTATATTTCAATTTTAATAGCTTATAGATGTACAATTATATTCTATTTTGAATCAAATATCGATAGTAACCATTAAATCTGTACGAGATCTGGCAACACTACAATTATCGAAGCTACC
Source organism: Parelbella ahira ahira (assembly GCA_018244795.1). Taxonomy (NCBI): domain Eukaryota; kingdom Metazoa; phylum Arthropoda; class Insecta; order Lepidoptera; family Hesperiidae; genus Parelbella; species Parelbella ahira. The sequence continues at coordinate 24,280 of DWME01001445.1, forward strand.
GAAAACAATTTTACTTTTTCATGCATATCAACTTGCCCTAACGTTACTTCGACGAACGTCTGGTCAATACGGTATGGTACCGTATACGTACGCGTATATTTATATTACACGCGATTATTTATCTTGTAAAATAAAACCATTCCGTTTATCACATGTGACTCGTGTAAAATGCGTTGTGCTTTAATGTTTTTTATTGCGTAATCAAATATTTTTACAATGTTAATGCTTCTTTAGACATTAGCCTAAATTGCAGGTTTATGTAAGTCAACCCTGTAACTCATTGTGGGATTTTAAAAATATTTAAAAAAATGCTCTTTTGAACAGTAATATCTTATAACAACATTTTGTAACAGTAATAACTTATCACTGCTTATGCCGATCGTTTATTTTGTTTATGCTTTGCACCCCCCAAATCTGACTTGAGGTAATAAATAATTTATACCTCTTATTTTCATCAGTTTATTGATTTTAGTATTTTGAGATATTCAATAGTAAATAAGAAGAGAAAAAAATACAAGCCGAAGACAGGGCGCGATGGCGCTCGTTGGGGGAGGCCTATGTCCAGCAGTGGACTGAGATAGGCTGATGAT
>DWME01001446.1:0-24863 GCA_018244795.1 Parelbella ahira ahira
CATGGAATAGGTGATGAGCCTATTGCCATACACAGGGCACTGATTAAAACTCCGAGGCACTACTAGAAATTCTAAATTAGAAAAATCCAGTAGTACCCGACCCGGGATTTGAACCCAGGTCCTCTCGATCGGCAGTCGCGCTTGCAACCGCTCGACCAACGAGGCAATTGTTTAAATATTGCCTAAATTTGAAAATGTAAATGGAAAACAACAAAGAACTAATAGTATGAGGTATCGTTAAAATTTCAAAATATATTTTATCTCGTCACACACTCGTGATTAGAAGAAAAATGAAAGCATTGTCAATCTCGCTGTAACGCTAACATGATAGATGGGGTGGATTTTTGCGAATGTTTTTTTGAAAATTTTTGGGCGCGTTTCTCTGAGCAAGAAACTTATTACTCTAGTAATGGAATTGTAACGCAATTGGTCATTATTCTTTATTCATTAACAGTATATTTATGCAACTATGAGCTTTATACATTTATAACCAGTATTTAATTTACTTTCCAACGTAATACACAGTAGTACACTATGCACTAATATTAAGCATTTATAAATTTTAACACGACAGTTACCATCACATTAATAATAATAATAAAGTACTCTATTCCGAGTATAGAACCTATTTGACAATTAGATTCTCACTATAAAATGTCCCTTAGCTCGGAGTGCTTTACGGCAAAGGCCTCCTCCAAAGATTTCCAATGTTGCCCACACCAAATTAATAACAATTTAGTTAAAATTGGTTACTAATATCTACTTTACAGTATGTACCTACTACGAGTATAATCATTGTCCAACCAATCTTATGTACCCATATTTTTTATTACACCGAAATGAAATCCAATATTTCAATATTTGGACTTAGTTCAAAGGATAGAAGATTGGAACTCAATACACGAATAAATATACCATTATATGTAGTACACACTGCGAGCTTTCTACATAGAAGGCCCTTCGAAAATAAAGTTGTAACTAGAAAATTTATGAATTCGAATAAATCATGAAGTATTTATTTGCAGCTACGATCTCCACTGTATTGATTATACCTACTGATATATTGAAAATACTTAATGTTACTCATATAAATATTATTATACTTTTAGTTTGTACGCGTAATTACATCAGTCAGGCTTAATAAAACATGCACTTTCAATATCCAATAATATTATTTTATAAAAGATAATTATTGGATTACAAAGGGATCGTGCACCAAAATGTGAATGTTAATTGATTAAAATTTGATATAATGTATGTGGAGTGCATGGAATAATTCGATGCGATATTAATTGATGGATCCGAGAATTATTTAACGGAGCAGAATTACATTGATGCTGTATTTATTTATTGTAGCGCAATCAATACGCAGATATAATTTTAGAATGGTTAAACTTTCGCAACTAATTTAAATTTGTTACCACATGATACTGGGGTATACTTATTTAAACTAATAGGTATAGGTGTATAGTATCCGCCCGTTATTCATCTTTGATAGAATTTCGATTGGATGTATCGCATCCGTTACGTGAATATGTACTTGTAGAACTGCAGCGTTAGAGTGGAGCGATCTCGCAATGTATTGACGCAAAAAGGAAGTGCCATCCAGAAGGTTAGATTTTGCTTTTATTCCGTGCACCCGATTGGAATGTATAAGAACTGTACAGCGAACGTGATTCTGGGCGGCTTTTTGAATGATGAATAAAAGGTCTATCGAAATAGTGTAAATCTTTCATACATCAATTTTCGATTGGACTGACAGTGTAGATTGGACGTGGAAAAAACATTTCAGTTGTTCAGATTGGAAAAACCGCTGCAGGGTACATTTCGAATTTTAAACTCAAATACGTGTAGGATAATGAAATGTCAAAAGTTTTTTTTTACCTTCAAGATTTTTTTGCAACGCAGAATGAAAACTTCCCGTCTGTTTCTAACGACACGCCCACGACACCGTGTCCACGTTCCAGATAACGTTGACAGGGAAATATTAAAAGTTTACATACGAAGATTTTTTACGTTATCCAGGAAAGTGCAGGAACAATTTCGACAATGCTCAATGATTAAATATATAAAATCTTTGAAAAATGTCCCTCACATTACAAAACATTAATGTTATTAGATATTTGTATGCAAACTTTACAACAAATCCTCACCTAACACTAGATAAAACACATAGGTATTTATCTAAATAAATGTGCACAAACAAATAATTCACAGATAAAAAAATGAATACATTCATACCCACAGGAATCTAGCTATGTTATTAAACGCTTTTAAACCTGTATTTATCCAATACAATGAATTTACTGATTCTTCTAAAGGGAATTATCTGCCCATTGAACACATTTACATAACAAAGATATTCCAGTTCACAGCCCGCAAAATCAGTATCTACATTTCCAAGTAGTCAGCTTGCGATTTATGAATATTAATTACAATTTTCATGGGATTCAGTCAACGGATGCAACGGATTAAATGACGGATAAACGTTATTTGCACTAGTGAGGATATTAAATCATGATATAAATTGAGTTTCATAAACAGACATTGCAAATATACATAACGTTCCACGAACGCATATTATATTTTCCTTTGCAACTAAAATTGGATAAATAAAACCACAATATTGAACCCGAGGCCGGTAATCAATATTGAATATATACAGCAGTAGGTACATTCCTTTGATCATACGTATTAGAATGCTAAAAATTATACATTCGTAATGAATATTTACATTTAAAAAAAAGGAACATTACGCCTGTAGTCCCCGAAGGGGTAGGCAGAGGAGTGTAATACACTCCGACGTCTCACTAGTTGTTTACTAATTATTTAAAATTTCATATTATAACAGTGCTACACATTAATGGTTCATTTGACGCTCTGAGTTTGTTATATAATTATATGTGCTAATATCATTCCATTAGTCTAGTGCATGGTAGGAATTATAAGATGAATCTCAACACGATGACTTAGTATCACAAAGTTCATGAAGCGCGTAAGTCGTCTTGTAAGCATTCGATGGCTGTTTGCCAACGATCTTTAAGTAGACAGAAGAACTAACTTTGTTTATTAAGAGTATCACACAGCGTGGTGGGTACAAAATACATATTTTCCCTATAACGTACAATATATTTTGAAATCTTTAGTGTATAGGTATAGCAATATATGGACACGTGCTGGGTATAAACTTCTATTTTTAAATAAATTGAAACGCAATAGTCACAGTATGATTAATGTATAAATTTCAAAATAACGTTCAATGCTTTTTAAAAATCCCCGCATTGTTTTAAATAATATATTGCATCTATTCGAAGTTAAGTTATTTTTGTAACGCTTTAATTATGACAAAATGAAGTCAAATTGATTATCAACAGAAAATTCAGCTAAATTATACATACGTAATAAGTATAAAACAGTACCTACAGCGGTGGCTAGGGCGAACTAACTTAAATGATACCTCATTAAATACGATCAAAAGATCCACAATGGATACCCTGATTATTTAAAATATACAATACGTGAATTCGCTGCGTAGTAGAAACACACAATATGTGGATACGCTGCGTATTTCAAACCCACAATATGTGGACACGCTGCGTAGTTGAAACATACAATATGTGGATACGCTGTGTATTTGAAACGTACTCTAGCTATTTGAAATATGAAATTCATGGATTCCAAAGCTCCCGCATGAAGAGTATCGAGTCGGGTACGCGACTAAATAGTTGCGAGGGCGAAACAATAGACTGTGTGTGTACTGAGCGACAATAGGATGTGTGTTCAGGCCGTCCATTCTTAGAGGAGCCAATGCAACCCTAATACGGAATGGTAGTATTGCGTTACCTATAATTTTAATAGTGCTCAATGTTTCGCCTAACATCAATACAGAAGACAGTGATGAATCTAGAAGAAGCGCCTTAAGGTTTAAAGATCTGAGAATAGTAATATTTGACACTCGCTGCTCTCTACATAATTTATAAGGGACCTGACGTGAAGAAACGGTAATATATAAAATTGATAATATGCCGTAAATCATTACAAAAAGGATACGTTATTTCATTTCAGTAATAAAAGCCCCTTTGAATTAAAGTTCGATGAAAAACTTTTTATGCCTATGAGGTTTTCATGTCAAAAACGTTGAATTTAGTTTGTTGTAAATTGGTACGGAAGTTGGAGAAAGAGCGCAGGGAAATACTTTTTTAAAAATCAAGCGCTCAAACAGGAATAAGAGAGAGTAAATATTGTACATTTAAATTTCGAACAATCATGTCGCAAATGTCTACTAATATGAAATAGAAGAACGAGACGTTTATTGACACTGTTTGTGATTCAATCATTAGCATTTATATATATGTGTGGATAGATATGTACGTATGATTCAATTAATTGCATTTATAGATATATTAATAAAAATACGCTATGAGATAAAAGGTGTTCGACAATAACACATATTATATGTAATTTGTTTAACGTTAATATTTCGCTTACTTGTTTATAACCATCGCAGTAAAAGTTGGGCAAAGTTATGTGGAACATAATAGTCCTCAGCATTGGATCCAGCTTTTCATTGGGGTAGTATATGGAGGAGCGCGGTAAACACAGTTCTCTGCCCTGAAAAGTTTCACCACAGTTAAAAGTTAAAAACTGTTGAATACAATGAAAATATTCGAAATGATCCCTTTCCCAACGAACGCGAAATTCTCACGGATACTTTATGAACAGATGCCAGCGTGCGGGTAACTCCAACTATGTTCCCCTCAGTTTTACTCTACGTCATTATTGCAGGCGCATACCTATCTACTGACGCGCTCTGACATTACAATATACAAGTATTGAAATTCGAAATCAACTGATTTTTATTATTTCATGATAATGTATTGTATTTTTCATACATCATATTACGCTTCAGACTTATATAGTAAACTAATATTACTAATTATGCTACATGTATTTTTTACTAGACTAATAGATTATACTAGATTAATATAATAACGAATATATTGATACGAGTGTTTTACGCTACCATTATAAAGTAAAACAGTATTGAAACTGCAGTGTAGTAAACTGTTTGGATTCAACAGACCATTTAAAGTCATATCAAAAGTAATAAATACAGGAACGATCGTGACGAACGTTAAAATCTAAAGAGTAAAATAGTGATTGCAACGTTTACCGTTCTGTCGCATCTACCCCAACCAGAGACAAAAGCGTCGCTATCGTGTAATAGTCTCGACGCTGATACCAATTGAATAGCCTTTACTGAAGTTCTGAAAATATTAAATGTCGAAATGAAATGGCGTTGAGCTATCTGTGAACGCTGCAATAAAGCAACTACCAGTATATCGAACATATATCGTACACTGTTCGCAACTATTCTTTACTTAAAGTTACGAGAAATTCATCGTCATAAAGGCAAGGTATGAGAAATGAAATAAATTTTATGCGCTCAATAAACGAATGACGAACAATTGCAACGTACAGTATGCACTCGTACCTATTTACAGTTTTGTTCGTGGCTGTGCACTCCGAATATAATGAGATCTCGGGATTTGCCGGATACTTTATTTTCACTTTACGCAGTGAATGTATCTTTTAATGAAACGAAACATTTCATACAGTTTTGTAAATATACATCTTATATGTATATAGCGCTAATAACTTACCAACATCAACTATTCAGTGATACAACGTGAACATAACGTAATGTAAATATTTGTCACTGTCTTTCATTATTTGTTCATTTTCCATTGTTATACAGAAACCTTAATAAACATTGTTGTTATATACCTACACAGTTTATAATTTCTGAACTATTTGTATCATACTGCTGGCTTCAACCTCAATTGAAAGTTATATTGAGTTGTAACATCATTAGCAGTCGAGTTAACAAGAGAAATTTTATTAGCACTTCACTACATTTACACGCGTCTCTCACATAAATGTGAATACATAGGTTCAGGGCTGGAAAAAAATTCTATAATCGTAAAATTCACTAGCATCTAACACTTTTGTGATTAGACCAATTTAAAAGAGAATCACTATACGCGTTCTAAATACTCGTCTACGATTGAAATAAAATTAATAAAAAGCCTTTTTCTGTAATTAAATTTATTTGTAAAAGAGGTAAAAAGTTTCAAGCTCTACTTTAGGGCCTTAGCCAGCTTCAAATCCGCGTGGTGGTCCCTGCTCTACAACCGTTGAGACAAGCGACCTAATCTAGGCAAGGCTTTGTCCGAGCCGATAGCAACCATCCATCGCCACATCATCATCCAGCCATCGCTGAATATACATATGTATAAGACACCAATATTTAATCCATCAATTAAATAAGATCTATGATATAAAGATTGTTCTTAAACTTAGAAAGGTTTTATTTATATCTATCATCTTAATGGAAACCTGCGCGATGTACTTGAAATTGTAGAAAATAAACAAGAAGTATAATTTTAGACTATCTAGAGCTCTAGACGAACACAGGCAAAATTACTTGTTTTGTTAATCAAAGCTATTGAAATTATTGTCGTAGCGTACCATTTATATGATACATCTGTTACGTAAACTTTCAATTTATATTTCAGTAATTGGTCTCGTGTAGCTTCATCGAAGTTTTCAAAGTTTTAAAAAAATTGCAAATACCTTAAAATCATACTACACAGACGCGTAAGGTAAAAATATGTCAAAGAATCGAACTATGCGTTACCTATAGTCAATTTCTTCGTAGAGTTTCAAGATCGCGATGTCGTTTTGAAGCGTGTAGGGGTCGAAGTGTTCGTGTAGAACGTACAGGATGACCGTCAGCAACGAGGTGCCCCGGTCCGCGTAGTTCTCGCCCACCACCACTCCCAACTCGTATACTGGGACGCTTCAGTAATGAAAACAAATGAAAATCACATAAATAGTCAAACACCAATCGGCTTTTAAATTCTTAGAAGTATGTACATTACTATATGCAAATAGAGACATCAAGTCTTCTTGGTTGAATATAAATAGATGATTTTTTATAAAAATCCTGAATTCATTCCATATTGAATTATTTCAGTGTACAATAAAGCTTACATGTTTTAAACATTTTCACCATTTTCCAGGAAACCGGTGTGATTGGCACAGAGTTCAGAGATTTTTGTAAAACGCCTTTGTGTTGTCGCGTGGAAATGTGAAAATAAAATGGAAACCAACTGCATATTTCTATGCGTAAAACATCGTTTTTTTAATGGATAGGAAATTCGCTAAAGATTCGAAATTAAAATGTGCATGAGAAAAACACCATGTTTTCCTCGTGTAATCAATATGTATTTATAAGTATACAGTATTAGTACTGTTACAATTATTAAAATTTGTACACATCTAGAATTTTTTCTTACATACCTATTTGCATAACGAATTTGTGAATCTTAAATTGTGAATTCTGTGTGCGACCGGGAACATGTACAAGTATGTGAATATTCAGGCAACTAACAGGTTGAGTGGGTGGGCTACGGTGAGCACGAGACTTTTTGATATCAGAGTTCCCGTCAGAAAGTGCTCGAATTGTCGACGAACACTCACTACGTAAGGATGCTCTCTTATAGACACGCGCACCCCTTTGAATATCTGGAAAACTTTAACTACAACAACTGTTCATAAATTGCCCTGAAATTGCCGCTAACTTTACGTTTAAATTTCTAGGGAATTAATACCATGAAAATACTCATTATAGATATGCGTTAAAAGTGTAGAACATAATAAATAATACGCTCGTATACGTATAAAGACTTATATCATCACTTATTGTTATCATTTATATTATCGTCATAAAACATCTAGTATAGAATATAGATACTAATATAACTGCATAAAGGTATAAGTATATTTATTTTATTCGGCTACCTGCGAGAATGCCGCTCTGCACGGAAATGCAATACAAAAAAGAACAAAGAATGTGAGTTTATATCGAATATCCGGGAACAAAAGTTAAAAGTACAATGCAGCGGCAAATACAATGAGTTTGCCGGCGTGCAATAAGAGAAAAAAAAATCAAGAATTTAAAATAAAAAATTCACATACTTTCCGATTAAGAATGGGTATGTCACCAGTCATTGGGTAGCCCGAAACCTCGAATAGATCCTCAATAACTTCGGCCGGAATTTTCGCAGTAGTAGTCTTGATGTCTGAAGCTTTCCCGAGGGTCCCAGGCACCAAGACTGTTTTTCATAATCGATGTAAATATAATGCACTGTGTATTAAATAATGTGAGACCGAATAAATGTGAAGTCTTAGTCATCACGGTCACTACATAGTATAAAACAAAGTCGCTTTCCGCTGTCTGTCCCTATGTATGTGAAGATTTCCTGCTATCTTTGGAATATCTAAATTGATATACTACATTTTAATTATTAAATAGGTATTTACATTTTTACCTATTTATTTTAGTTTTACTATTAATATACTACAGAATGGCTTTATATACAATTTACTGTAAACTGCTTTTCCGGGCAGGACGACGTCTGCCAGGCCCGCTAGTAAATTATATTTCGCTCTAAGGGAATATTCCCTTAACTATGTATATACATAGTTGCTATGTTTCTATTATCAAACAACCATTCAGTTAGTTGCTCGCCTATACACTAACGTTTAGTAATCTCTTGCATAGTGAATTCAATTATAGATTCCCGGAATTGGACGAGCTTACCTCCTGCCTCGAAACTATATCAGGCTTAGTCAATGCCTACATCAAAGTCCCGCCTGACCTAATATCTACCTGAGGTCAGTTAGTAATAAAATACGAAACTATAAACTTAGCCTGAAAAGCCTTCTAGAATGTAATAAAGTGCATCTGACTTTAACAAATATTTATAATATTACACCCGAGTGTTACAAATTACACTTACTTACATTTTTAGAGTAGTGCTCTGCGCAGCTACTTTGGTGGTTTTCATTTTAATTTCTTATGTCGGTGTTTTGATTCATAGCACTTTGACTGTTATTCCTCTTAATCAGAATAAAAATGTATAGATATTTGTAACTTAAAAAATGTATACCACTCCCGATTTAAACTAGAAAAATATAACGAACTTAAACGCCCAAATGTATCGCGCGCCTTTACTCGTGTAATATCTGTTTACCAACACTGGGTCAGCGTGGTGCATTAGGGCACGAAACATCCTGGGGGAATCTTTGATCAGCAACGGAATTATAGCTTAGGTTTATACTAACAAGCTCATATAGGTACGTATCACGGCCCGTATGTATTATAAGTTACGTTACATACAGTATAGTGTTTATATTAATACGTACCTATAAAAACTGACGTGGTTGCAACAAAATTCATCATTTTCCTTTGCCGAACAAAATTATTTGCAAGCAACGGATATTAGATTGTCAAATACAACTACACGGCTACGCTACCCGCGCAACGGCGTCAATCAATACGCGTATAAAATATGTTCCAGGAGATTTTAATATAATCTACATATATCTATATACACACATTGAGATATAGCTACTATAAAATGTTGTCTATATCCGATCACACATACTACAATTTACTAGAACTAGACTAATAGACAGACATTACTGCTTCATTATAAATAAATAGTTGATAAATGTTCAAACATCAAATAATGTTTGGGTTGAAAATGGAGTAATGTTCGATGACAATAAATAAGACCCATTGAAGCGACGAAGACGAAATGTTCCTGGTATTGTCTAACTGAAGTCTCTTTGATATACCTATATTATGAGTTATTTGAAGCCAGAACGCTGCGCTTATTAAAATAGACGGTATTTTAATAACGATAGCATATCGATGCAGCAAAAGAAATTACTAGACAGAGGGTGAAAGAAATAAACCTATTCTTCCCATTTTCCTTTGTATTTAGCTGTTTATATTTTCTTTTTAATTAAATTTTTACGAACGATACGCAAGTTATTGCGCTTCCACTGTCGGATGTTTGTTGTAAAATGAATGGAGTTATATATGTATGTATGTGTACACTTCCTCGGAGCGGCTAGGACTAGCGATGGGAAAATTTCAAATTAAAATTTTAATATCTTTAGCAGAATAAACTAAAGGGAATTCTTTTTATTTCCTCAAGTTGACGCCAACGTCTAACTATCATTATCATTTCGCAGACGCTGAAAATAATTACAGCATGAAACAAAGGAAGCTTAATTTATTTCCAAACTCTTAATAACTCCGCTCTCTAGGTGGAAAGTTCTTTGGCTTTTGAATCATTTTCACTTTTAGTTGCAATATTGGTTCCGTGGCTAATGAACGCCATTCTTTGTCATGCCGTGTCTTCAAAAGGACATGACGCGAACTTGTTTTTTGTTTTATTAAAATAGCTACGCGAAAGCGGATGAACTTTAACATGACCTGCTTTAAAATATGAAAATTTTTCAAAAAGGTTTGTGAGTTTTCTATCCACACCGGCCGTTAAAGTGTTACCGAGAAAAATAAACACAGTATTGAGAAGTTTTGAGAATCAGACTCATGTTATGCAAGTAAAAGGCATGTACCTAATAAAAGTTTTTTTAATTAACATTTATCTTTTATTAAAATCTTACAATATCTGAATATCACTTCTACATATAAATGCACGTAGTCACAAAGGCGTATTTAAAATAAACACATCGTACATTTAGTATATGTCGAGTCATTATCATAATACATACTTAACAGAAAAATAATAAAATAGTTATAATTTAACTTGTATATAATGTATAGATACGTTAGACAGCCGATAGGAAATTATTTAGAAAATACAACTTAAAAGACTAAAACAAATAGAAAAAGCGCAATGAAGCTCAGGGTAAGCTTTAGAATTTTAATCTTCCATACTCTAGTAACGAAATTCCTTGCAGACTGTGCAACGCGAGTGGCAATCTTCAGTCTTTTGCTAAGGTGGTAGCTCTAATGTCACTTGTGCTGGGGGTGCCGACGTGAACGTTCGCGTTGGCGGGCCACGCAGCGGGCCGCGCGCGCTCCATCGCGCCGAGGCAAGACGCTGCTGTACTTGTGCGGCCGGTGTACGCCCTCGCGCTCGTCGACAACGAGTGCACGGATATTACCTGTCCAAATGACATAACGAACATGCAAATTATTAAGACCTGGAAAATCTAATATAAATTTCCTTTGATGTGTTTATAAAGTCACTCTATACATTTCCAATCCTCTTTAGGTAAGATTATAAATAATGCAAAATTTACGATACGGACACGACTAGCCAAGGACAGGGCGCGATGACGCTCATGAGGGGAGGCCTACATCCATGTCTGTGGACTGTGATCATCATCATCATCATCAGCTTATTTTAGTCCACTGCTGGACATAGTCCCTGCCCCAACGAACGCCTTGTCCTCGGCTTGTCGCATCCAGTATCTGCCTGCAGCCTTTCGCAGATAGTCATCCCACCGGGCCGGAGGGCGTCCTACGCTACGTTTGCCGAACCGCGGTTTCCACTTCAGAACTCGCCTACTCCACCGGTTGTCGGTTCTTCGGCAGACATGCCCTGCCCATTGAAACTTCAGCGAGTTAATCCTTTCAGCTATGTATGTCGGTAACCTTGGTTCTCTGTTGGATAGTATCATTGCTGATAAAATCCTTCAGAGAGACTCTGAGCATAGCTCGCTCCATAGGTCGCTGAGCGACTTTGAATCGGTGGAGTGAGCGTACCGTTAGTGTCCACGTTACAGCTCCGTACGTCAACACTGGTAGGACGCGCTGGTTGTAAACTTTAGTTAGTTCTTTAATGAACTGTGACAGGCTGATATAACTTTTACACTAAAGGAGATTACATAGTAAAATGGTTAAGCGAACGATAATTGTCATTTACTCTAAATAATAATACATATAAACCTGCAGGCGTTTTCCTGGACGTAGAATGGATGTGTAATGGTTAAATTTCGTAACGTTAAATTCAAATATTGTTGCGGTGAAGCTAACGGTATCCGAAACTCGCTCAGGTACGTCGAAAGATAGATAAACCAATAGATAGGTGAACAAAGGGATAAGTTGGAACACCATAGGATATGGATCGGTAGATCAAAAGATAGGTAATTGAACGAGTAAGCCCTGCCGATACCGAAATACAGTTCTTGTGAACACAACTCTGGAATTGAATCCGTATCACACACAATGTTCGATTGCAACGAGCAATCCTATATCGAAGGAACGTTTGCCCGGGGAAAACAAACCGTTTATACTGCGATACGTTCACCGTGCGATAAATGAACTTGTGATCGAACGTACATTTGAAGCTTAGACTTAGAGCGAGGTAGTATCGAACAGGACGAGCTCAAACAAGGTATATAGTTACCTACTATTACGTTATGCAGATCAATAGCGTGTAAGCGTACTGAAGATGTTTATACAGAACATTATCTTATGGTTATATAGACAAAACTATATTTACACTGGGTTACGAACCGATTATGCTTACCCTTGAATGATGATGGAGTAAGGGATGACTTTCCGTAGAGGATTCGTTGTAATCGACGTTCTTGCAACGAAAGCCCCGACTCATACGTAAAAATAACAGGATACCCAACGCCAACATGGCTGCGTAGGCAAAAAACTCGATAGCCTGCAATAAGAATTTTATAATTACAATTTAATTTAATTGCGCAATTAAAACATAGCGCACGATTAATGAATTTGTATCAAACAATTAATTTAGTTAGCGAATACCTCGATACGACTATTAAAAACTGTACGATCCGTAATAAATAATAATCACTAAAGTTTTTATACACTGTTCCCGCGTATTACAGCTTGATTCTGATATATATACACCATACAAACGTAAAATTACCATCATGCCTGTATTTCCGGGAAGGGGCGGTCAAAGGAATATGGTACTCGTAAATCCACATTTCACCTGTTATGTTATACGTCCCATAGAAAAGGAGGTGAGCCTATTGAATCCAGGCTTTGCGCTGCGAGAAATTTCAAGTAAAAAAACACGATAGCACCGAACCCCGGGCGTGAGCCCAGGACCTGTCGCTCAGAAGCCGCGCTTGCAACTCCTTAGAACTTGACGCAAATAAATGTAAAGTGCAGAAAAGATTACATTTTAGTCCACGTTACCCTGGATTCGAAAATTTTCGCCTGTGCGACGAGGATCACTATTAGATTACCAAATGCCACTGACACGTACCATGCTGCGATTGTTATAGTCTTCATGCTTTTGGGCGCCTAAAACATACAATAATTGACTTGAAAAAAGACCACACCAAAATGTAGCAAAAAAACCTTAAAAAGAAACACTACTGTAAAACTGAAAAAATAACACAGAAAATAAACTTTGAAAAAAAAAAAAAATACCAACATAATATGTCCATCACAAAGTTTTGTACATATATTAATTTCTACTGCAAACAGATTTCGTTTGCTAATAGCGAGCATCGAAGTTTTTGTATAATGGAATAAACCACAAATTCAATATTTGTCATATTGCAATATCATGTGTGTACGCTTGATAATTGAAAATGTTTACATGTTCCATGAATTTTAATTTTCACTTCGGCAGGTGCGTGTGGAACATAGGCCACAGTCCGGTTTACAAATCGAATATAAATTTCATTGAATACTTTGCCAATGTGCAAAATGTAGTCTGACATTATTTTTTTATATAGTGGCCGCAGAAAACTGGCACGCAGGCGATCTGATGTTAAGTGGCCTCCGTAACCCACGGATGTCTATGTACACTTTTGAGATTCTTCCTCAAACCGGTTATAGATGCCTTGCTATTCCTCTAGTCTCAGTGCATATGTCTGCCAAGGTCTTCAAATAAAATATATATTATAATAATATACATGCATGTGTGTGGGTGTTCGTGGGCTCGACGTTACGACCAGTTAAAAAAAATTATACCTGAGTGAAAGAGAATTCAAGCCCCGAGACTGCGAACATGATTTCGGCAACGGACACGAGGAGATACTGTGGGACGATCCACGCCAGGTGGAGCTCATTGGGCGGGTTGGGCGCGTGCAGGACAGCGGCATCGAGTCGACCCATACGCTCACGGAGACACAGCACGTACACGCCACCTGCCAAAAGCTGACCCTCACCTGAGCCCGACACCTCGCCATCCGCACTGTCAACACGCCATTTGAATCTGCACAATATTAAAACGTCACTGAATTAATTTAACATTGCTCCATTGTTCACGAGAACCGATCCTCTAAAAATCATATCAAACGTAAAAACAACAGCAACTGTGGATGAAGAACCGTTTTTTAATCGTTTGCCCAAAATTTTTTTTACATCATTTTAAGCAATTTGAACCTATTCAATTAGTGACTATAAAATAAGCATAGGTACATAGACCTTATTTAAACAAAGCATAACACTGTCCCCGTGATATCGATTTGTTTTCTGTAAATCAAGAAACAAAGACTACGAACAAAGTTACGAGTAAAAACTTTTGTAGTTTAAAAAACTCTTAACAAATTCACGTCAATTTGTTCCAAACAAAATATTCACGTTGACATAAATTTAAGGTTATATAGTTTAGCTTTCTTTGAAATATATTATGTCAAAATAATCGTACCTGTACAATCAATTGTGCTAAGCACATATGAGGACGTGCAGCAGGTGGGTTTGCTAAGATACTTAACTTGCGAACCCGCAAGTTATCCATCATTCAGTGAAGTTAAAAGACGGCTCCGCGGTTACATGGTATCGTACTAACTTTCCTGGCTGCAGACATATGTAGGCCGACTCTCCGATGTGATCGACGGGCGCGTCTGACACATAGTATATATCACTCAATCTTCTATCTGTCTCCACTGTTATTGATACGTTCTTGTTAGGGCCTGTGTCTCCCACGTACACTACCCTATAAAGCAGAAATGATAATAAAATATCAAAAATCAAATTCAAACATACACTCGTAACGCAATATTACTTTAGCTTCGGTTTTCCGGTGAGCGATTTCAGGAAAGGATTCGGATCCATAAAATAAAATGATATTTGATCGTCTGAATTCTGGCCAACTATTATAGGCATAAACTGTAAAAAAACAAGTATGAGTGAACGGATATATTGATTTTGATGAAAACACTGATCGAAATAGCGCTTTGTTTGTCCTTTACGTTAGTTATATTTTTTTTATTAGTTAGTCTTTAATACACTATAGGTTTGAAAATATACTTATTCCAAATTTCAATACACAATGTAAATCAATAGGTAATTGTTGCTTTGAATATGGTTTTCTGTACTAGTGACATTTTGAGAATACCATGCCGGGCACTGTTTTCAAATTAGTGCTAAGAGCGTGTCTGTTCATAATTCTTCCGGCACAGTTCACGGGGCAATTCACTGTTAAGGTGTAAACGAGTGCAGGTAATGGGGTCATGAGTGCCGTCCCATGCTGCTCAACAGGCGCTATGCCCTCTCCCTTCAAAGCCACTTCCAATGGACATCCTAATGTATTCATTATTACAAGTCCGGTATGTCGATGACTTGGTACTTGCAGAGTAGAACGCTGTTAGGAATGGAAAATGTAAGCGCTTATTAAAATTTTCATCCAGGCTTAATATTATCTATTACTAACTGTTTGCAGAGTAATTTTGTAGTTAATATACGATACCTCGATTCCAATTTGCAAAATACCAGCGGCAACGAAAGCCAGCGCCGCCATCATTCCCCCAACAAACATTTTGTGTAAAGGTTCTAGGTCGGGCAGAATGGGCCACGCGCCTCCCGGGCACACGGGCATCATCAAAAGAACTATTGCCGGATTCATCACTTGCAGTTGATCCGGCATCAGAGTTATCCCTAAAACTTCGCTGCGAAGTCGAGAAGCTTGGAAAGTCCAACGGGACCCCTAATAGGAAAATAGTTTCAATTGTATAATCTTCTAAATTAAAAGAATATTACGAAGTTTTTAATTAAAACATTTAGGCACATTTCAACTGAAGCTGTCAACAGAACTGAATACATTAGCGTCGT
Organism: Parelbella ahira ahira; assembly: GCA_018244795.1. Lineage (NCBI taxonomy): Eukaryota > Metazoa > Arthropoda > Insecta > Lepidoptera > Hesperiidae > Parelbella > Parelbella ahira. The sequence goes on from DWME01001446.1 coordinate 15,935, forward strand.
TGAAATTTAAAACTTAAAACGTTTATCCGATTTCATTAAATTCATTTGGATTTTTCCATTCTGTGAGCGAATTTCTCTTGACGCTTACAAATAGAAAATGCGATGCGATTTTCTCGTGTTGGTTCTTTAAAATAATCTGTATCCAAAACGCAAAACATAGGAGTACAACAAAACATATTAGGTAATTGGAAGATACATACAACATAGGAATCAAGGATTGTTACCTAAGAGAATTTAATAAAAAAATATACAACATACATTGGTAAAATTTAAAATGGTTAAAAATTATTTCGCACCTGCTGATCGAACAACGACCAAAATATGGGCAAAGGAAGGTAGATGTAGAGTATGGAAAACACTATTTTCATGTCGCGTACAAGTTTGTCTCCATACTTTTCAACGGAATAGTCCAACCAATGATCTCGCGGAGGGCCATCAGTGTTTCTATCGTACTGGATACGTTTTACAAGTGCATACTAAAACAAAACAATAATCTCTCAGAGAAAAATTGCTACATTTTTCGTTTATTATAATATACTGATCGTACTCTGTGCTTATACAGTAAACGAATTAATTTCTCAGAACATTTCCACACACGGCCATCTAATTGCAATGTAGGTTCAAAAAGCGTTTTTATTGTGTTAACCAGACGTACTCTACATATATAATATACCTGCACAATAATAAGTAATATTTACATGAACTTTTTACATAGAGACTCAGAACAAACTAGATACTAATGGTTACTACACAAACATTTGTCCTAGATGTAATAGGGTCCAATCCACGACCCCAGGCTCAGTAACCATCTCCACAGGCAATGGATAAATGGGCCAGTCATAGTCTATAGACTTCGTGATTACAATAAACAAGTTTAAAATGTAATTGTGAATCGGAACGTAGGAATGACAACAAGCATTTTGTAATAAAACATATACATACATTGTAAAATACATCAATTTTAATTTGAATATGTATTTGATGCAAGGTATTTGTTGGATAATTAAACCAACAATCAATAAACTTTTTAGTAAACTTAACTCTGCTTATCGACCACTAATCATTGAACCGGCACTAGCTGACAGGGCATTATGTATTAAATATTTAGGCTCTGTATTGCGCTCTAGCTTTGTTCTAATAATTATCTATGGTTCAGTTGGACGAATAAATACTATAGGGAATATTGGTGGTTTTTGTGATGGACCTGGCCGGTTTGTGGTTTGTGGTCAACGCATAGGCGCTGGTTACAAAGCGTTTCCCGTTAGTCGCTAGCACTTGGGATGCGACTGTGTGATTTCAGGATTAACTGCTAGCCGAGATCTACGATCGTTGTGGAACGACTCCCGAACTTGCACAGACAGTTAACAGAAAATAAAGGAATTTGTTACTAGAGCCAAATATGAAAATGACCTACCCGGAAATCCAACCCGGGGCCTCTCGATCAGCAATCGCGCTTACAACGACTCGACCGATGAGGCAGATATTAATAATTATTTATTTATTTTTGTTAAGAAGTGAAAGTATCTATTGGAACAACACATATTTTTTTGGACTCGTAATGTATCAAAATAGAATAGTCCCCGTGGCAATAGCAGTGTCAATTACGAGACAGAAGTGTCGCGGCCGAACGTACTTCGTAGATAACATTAGTTCTCAGACGGCCATTTTATACATTGTTTGGTCTATTCTATCCATAAAACCACAGTGACTTGTATATTATTTTCCAATAACAAATAGACAGGCAGACTGATATTAGTAAAGTCTTGTTATAAGATTTTGTAACTACAATAGTTGCGAGATAAAATATTGATAACAATTGTGATTATTTACCTATGTACGTTCGTTTTAGTTCAATTACTTTCATAAATATTTCAGTCAAACAGTATCCATTCAAACAAACAAAACTTGACTGCCTCGTTGGTCGAGCGGTTGCGAGCGCGGCTGCCGATCGGGAGGTTCTGGGTTCGAATCCCGGGTCGGGTACTATTGAATTATTCTAATTTAGAATTTATATTAGTGACTCGGAGTCTGGATCTATGCCCAGTTTATACGTAGCAATAAATTCACCACCATGGGACTTAAACGTAGCTTGTGAAACGTGGGGGTGTATCCCCCCTGACTACCGCTTCGGGGATTACAGGCGTGATGTTACGATTTTCTTACGGTTTCAAACAGTATTTGTACAACTCACATTTTGCTCGCGGGCTACATTGATAATTGTGTTTATATTTTATATTAGCCACATGATTTACTAAGAAAGAAATAAAACAATGTACTGTACAATATACATATATACGTTATCAAACAACGTCCAATATAACGCATAATTTTTATGTTGTGTACGCTGGAGGCAAAGTAATGACAAAATATGTATTTCGTTTCTTTTCACGTACGTCTTTAAAGATACAATATGTTGATAAAATATTCATGTACATAATACAATAAGGTAACAAATATCACGAAAATAACTTTGTCTTTTTTCGTTTTATGTTACACGTGGCTTTATAAATTTAATATACTTCTCTTATATTTTAAATTTTCAACGCCTTACCAAAGAAACACTAAGAATTCAAGCCCGTCCAAATTCAGGTAAAAACGACCGAAGAACACAGTAGAGTTCTATTGCCTAAATCCATACGAATATTTCAAATGCATAAGTTAATGGATCTGACTTCCATTTTCGTTTAAAAAATACAAAATAGATTATAATGAAATTTATACAAATCAGATATTTGGAAAGACAAATGTTTTTATGGATTTCTTTCTGGCTTATTGCATATTACATTAAAAAGTACCAATTTCCATATTTTTTTTGTATTTTTCTAAAATACTAGTAAGTTAGTATTATCTCATTATTTATTCTACAAGTATAGAACATAAGTGTCCTGAGAAGAAGACATTACGCTCAAGAAAACATTGTGAAAAACTTGTAAGCGTAAGTTTTCCTTCAACATCACCCCTACTTAAGACAATTATTTCATGGTAAAGTGAAAAGTGCGCGCCAAATAGTCAAACCCTATCAGAAAACATAAATCTAAATTCCTAGAATTTCACAGTATCGCTTACAATTGCTAGCAAGTTATTCCGTTACCATAGTCAGGTAGTACATACAATACTGCACTTATACGATACAAATAAGAGACAATACAATATATACAATACAAAACAATACACCGTCAACTCACCCAGGCACACGACACAAACTGTAATGTAATGTTATTGCGGGGCTGCTTTATTTTGTACCAAGGCTTCCCGGCTACGAAGATGACTGAAAACAAAACACGCCGTTCAATTGATGGACTCGCAATATTAAATGAATGCAAACAGTTTATTATGATAAATTCCGCCAGCGCGAATGCTCAGGATACCTTTGAATGCGTCGGCCAAACTATACGCGGTTTACTAATTAATGAGTAATTCCACAATCAAATAATTCGAAACATATATTTTATTAGCTGCTATCGGATCATATTATCAACTTGACAATATTGCAGTTCCAATACTTAATCATTAATCTAACTCGTGGAACGGTTTGTTTGGCACTCACTCGATTCTACCGTTAAGCTGTAACTTTATGAATTGCTACGTACATTCTGCTTGTCATTTAAATCGGTTAATAAACAGAACACGTAAATGCATGTATAGATAAATAAGGCTTATTAAGATCCGAAACTTTAGTAGGACACGGCAATTTAGTATTTTAGGTTAGATTTTTAGTAGAAATTTCTCGTAGCGGCTCGAAGTCTGAATCTGTGACCGGTGAAAGGCAATAGTCTCATCACCTACTCCGTAGTGGGACATATATGTACGTAACTGGTGAAACGTGGGAGTGTATAGCACTTCTCTGCTTACCCCTTCGCTACTTAGAGGCGTGAAATTACGTCCATATTATATGAAAAGCAAGCAGCAACCGGAAATAGCCGCTGCCGTCTATGGCTATTTGCAGTTAATATCTAATAGGTCTGGAAGCAGTGATAGCCTAGTGGTTAAGAATTCAGCCTCTCACTCCGGGGGTACTGGGTTCAAATCCATGGCGCGCACCTCTTTATAAAAAAGTGCGTTTTAAGTTTAAATATCACTTGGTAACGGTGAAGGAAAACATCGTGAGGAAACCTGCACACCTTAGAATTTATAAAAAAAAAAATATGTTTTGAGGTGTGTGAAGTCTGCCAACCCGCACTTGGCCAGCGTGGCAGACTATGGCCTTGACCCTCTCAATATGAGCGGAGACCCATATTCCAACAGTGGAATGACAAATGGCTCGATTATTATTATTATTTTTAAATAAATAAATAACTTAAAAAAAGCTGAAAAAACGAAAAACGCTAAATATTACTTAAAACACTGAAAATTCTACCGTGGGGTTTAGGATTATTTATCATATTTACTTTTAATGAACATTAACAAACCAACATTCCGCATTAAGATAAAAGTATCAATATACCTCTGGTTCCGGTTCAGGCTGCATTATGACTTCCTGCAAAGTAAAAAAAAACACATGATTTCCTGTTAAATGTACGATTTAAATCTAACTTCAATAAACTGATTCCCTTCTACCTCAGTATACAATACAATGCCAAAACAGTTTTATTGTTCACCATATAAATGATAATACTAAATGTTAAAATTTAAATTTTGTATATTATAATATGGATAATATTGGTGTAACTAAGCTAAGTATTAGGTATAGCTCTATTAATTACCGCTATTTCCTCTTCTTTCACACTCTCTTCTTCCTCATAGTCGTCACCGTATCCCACGGGGAAGAGAGTAAGACAATCTTTTTCACCAGAATCGACATCAGCACTGATGTAGCATGGATTGAATCCAGCTAATTGAAGGAGGGGAAGACTCCGTTTTCGTGAAACCATTAAAGCGAGTCGATCTTTGCTGAAAATAGAATTAATGTTAGTGATTTTTTGAATAAGCAAGACACATTGTTCATCAACCGTGAACGACGTTTTTAAAAAGTAGTTCGTTGTAACAAAATGTCAAAGCGCCGTATTTATTAACTAAGTTTATTCTGTAACTACTATAAAAAATATCTAGTTCACAGTTACTGTACGACCAGCTGTCTCATGGTTAATAATTCACCAAATTATTAAGTCACATTGTTTGAAGACACGATTAATTAAGTAACGATTAGTATGTTTTTTTAATAACGTCAAAAATGTCCTATAAACGCAATGACAACAATTAGTTTGTATTTATATTGTTTTGACGTTCATGAAAAATTAATAATTTTAAATTTTAATTTGGAATGATTAGCCTTTACAATATATGACGTACTGTTTTCTCAATCTTTCCATCTTGTCGTATTGCTTGATCGTGTATGCGACATGCTCAGCAGTATACAAATCGTCGCCAATAAAGATACCGGCCTGCAAATATCATAATGATAAAAATAGTCCTTACTAAAAAGAACTTTAATTATAATATTATTACAATTGGGAGGCAATAATTCACTCATCTATAGTCAACAGCTAACAACAGTTTGCTAATACGTCAATAAAATTTCAAGCAATATGTAACTGTAGTTCGCTCGTCTTAGAAAGCTTTTAATAATGTTATTTGCGTTCATTACACAAATTTTGGTCCGAGTAAGAACATAAGACACAACTCTGAGTAGTAAGGTCACAAACTACTGACCCATAGAGTTAGTCAAAGTATATAATTACGTACATATGTGTAGGTATCTTTACGAATTAAGCGTAGTAGAGAAAGAAAATAAAACTGATAAAAAGGAAAATTATTAATACAGGAAACTATTCAAGAACCGCATAAACTGTTTAATTTCAAAAAGTTATTATTGTATTTCCACGCCAAAGCCTTAAGGGGTAGGCAGAAAACACAGTATGAAATATCTTTATACTTACAAACTTGGCATGCTTCTTCTACATCCAACATTTTCTTTATGCATTCGCGCTGATATCAGAAGAATGACAATATTGCTTACGTTAAGAATTTCATCAGGGAATTGGTGCATGACTTCCAGAACATCGTGCCGTTTGTCCACAGTGAACATTACCAGGACGTGCGGCGGCAAATGCTCTGATTCTATAGGCGTCAAATCTTTCACAACCTGGTATAGCAAGCAAGATTCGAGCGGAATATATTAGGTAGATCGGATATATTTATGATCCTGAATTCTTGTTGGCTACATATTAAAAAAAAACAATTTATAAAAAGTTTTTGTATATATTACTTGTTTAATTTCGTTAAATATACCAATGTGCTTTATTTTATATTATTGTACAAAAAAAAATACTTTTAATTTTTATACCGCTATCAACATTTAAAAGCATGGTTTTCGGCTGGAAGTTAATGCTGGCTGGTAATCCGAATCAGATTGTTGAAATGGTTGTTATGGTTATCGACCCTTTTATCCTTCCATTGTTGAGCATGCGATGAGAAAGGTTAATAAGTATCTACTATAGTCTACCTCGTTGCTCAAGTGCAGGTTGGCAAATCTTAGGATATGTAGGTTTCTCAACAATATCTGTTTCACTATTACAACAGGCAAATTTAGTCTTAAAAATGATCAATTCGTATAAATCTGTGTCGATGATACGTATGTCGTATATTTTAGCCGCTTGATTAGAAAGAAGTATTAGTGTACTCCTATATTTTTTGGGTTGTTTGAAAACTATTATATTATACCGTTCATACAGTTTATAGTACCTTACGATAGAAGTAGGCCAGTCCATTGGCCTTGGCTAAGTCGTTCGGTGGAGTGTACAGTCCCGGCACAAACAGTCCCCCCGGGGGTATGTATTCTTCGTCCTCGACTGATATCTCCGAGTGAAACTCTTCCTCCTCTTCCACTTTCTCTTCTTCTACTTTTTCTTCTTCAACGACTTCTACCTGCGAATATTGCCGAATTTATCTGAAGCTTATACCGAGTAATAACATCTTCAGCACCTCAGAACGTACAACTTTACGATGCGGTTAACTACTGTTATGTACATTATATTATGCTTAAGGTTAGCAATGTTATTTACCGGTTCTTCAGTAGCTTCAGTTTCAGCCTTCTCCACTTCTTCATCTTCAACACCTTCCTCGCCAACTTCCTCAGGTTCGGGTTCAGCAGGCAACTAGAAAATGTTTACAATTCATTGTTGTAGTTTACACATACATACGCCTTAAAATATAATAGATGCTCATTTTTATGACTCATAAAGCATAACAAGTAACTAAATGGATCAGTTATAAAAAAATATTGTCTGTTAGACTGAGAACAATCTGGAACCTTCTTTGCGTTAAATCAACTTGGGGGCCGTTTGTAACTTTCACCGATCATGTATCCTGAATGCTAATAAGTAAAGCCGTAGCAGTTTTTATGTCTGATATATTTATGTAACTGTAGTGAAGTCAGAGGTTAACTGATAAGGCATAGATCGAAAAACAGATGCGTAAATTGCTGTATTGCAGCAGATATATGTATGTAAATGGAACTATCAAGTAGGTTTCTATCATGTTCAGGTTCAAATAAAAAATTTGCTTGTCTTGAACGATTCTGAAAAACATATTATGCCAAAATAAGGCAAGTATTGACAAGACAGCATATTTATACTACGGCTGTAACCGATGAATTTCATACTTGATTAAATATGATTTTGACGCCCGTTACGTATCAGTATCGCCATGTCAAAGTCGCTAGTGCTACGACCTAGATTATAGTGTTAATAAGTCGGCGACCAAATAGTCATTCGATGAGTTAAAATATTGTGCTACTACCCACATTAATGGACGCATAAGTGGAACAGTACTTCTACAAAAACCACGCATGATTTAATGCGGAGGTTAATTTATATCCATAATGTTGTACAGTTAACATTTTCTATTTAATAATGTCTAACCCCAGCTTGTATCCGCGCCATGCGCTCTTCTTCTTGTCTTTGTTTTTCCAACCGCTGTCTTTCTTCCTCCTCTTCTCTCGCCAGCCGAGCTTGTTCAGCTGCGAGTCTATCGCGTTCCTCTTTCTCTTCACGCTGCGACATATCATAAATGGAATTTTCAACGAACAAAATTGTCTAACTGATTTGTTTAGTTCATTTATTAACACAATATGCTTCGTTAATTCCTATCAATCATGTAAGTAACAAATTGAGTTTTACCAGCTTTTGCATTCTTGCTTCGTAACGCTCTCTTCTCACTTCTCGGGCGCTCTTACTGATGGTGGCGTATCGTTCGTAAGCTGGTATTAATGGCACTTGCTTCTCTGGTGGCACGTCTTCCTTGGGCACTGGTATCTCTTCGTACAGTGTGTGACGCATCAACTCTGCGTTAAAAAACTTCAAATGGATCAATAGAATAGTGTTATTACACTGTTCCACTATCCACTTGACCAGCTTACTATATTAATAGTAAGCTGGTCTTTCATTCCCGAATCTGTTGATTCTTTAAATCCGTATCCATTGAATCTTATGGATTTATTGTAAACATGGATTATAGACTTACTGACAAAATCCCGGTTATCTGTATCAAACATCTTGAACAGGACAACCAGTGCTTCGCCATTCATTAGAGCATGGAGGCAAGCCTCATTTGGATCTATGTCGCTCATATAAAACGCCTCTTTCACTCCCTCTTCTGTTATCTGAAAGGTTTCTTTTGCTGCCACTGTGATATCTGTATTAAAAGAAACGGTGTTGTTATAGTTGATTGCTCTTATTGCTAAAATTGTACGTTCTAAAATTATTCGGCGCGTAAAAAATTCCAATACTAAAACAAAAGTAATGGGGGTGATATGATAACAGGCGTGATGTTACAATTTTTGTTAACGGGAACAATTGACTCTTGGTTATAATTTGTTTGAAAAAAAAAATGTATTGCATTTTTATAGCTACAAAATTTACCGCACTCAGGCTATATTTTAAAAATTAACCCCATTTTAATAGGTACAATAAATTGAAACTCACTGATCAAA
>DWME01001447.1:0-24858 GCA_018244795.1 Parelbella ahira ahira
ACTCTGCCGACTTACGATAGGTACGGCGCGGCGGACGGGCCGTGCCGGCGAGGCGCCGACTTTGGCACCAGGATTTCGATTACGCGACTTATATTTTTTTAATATTTTCGTAACGATTTAAGTAAAAAAGATCGGTCCCGGACGAGGCGGGAGCGGGTGCGGCGCATCGTAGCGCGGCTTACGATAGGATGCGGATGGCCTGGTGCGCGGGCGCAGCACACGCGGGGCACGGCGCCGCGCTGGAGGCCAGGCGCTGCGCGCACTCCAGGCAGAACAGGTTGTGGCCGCACGGCACCAGCGCCGCCGCCACGCCGCGCTCGCCGCACACGGCGCACGCGCGTGCCGGCGACGCCGCGGGCGAAGGGCGCGGCGGGCCCCACGCCCACACGCCGCCCGCGCCGGGCGACTCGAACGACGGTGACTCGCCCAAGCCCTCGTCGCGCTCCGTCGATGACCAGATGCCGAGCAAGTCACCGAGACGCGCCGACGAGCCCCCGGAGGAGCACGAGCCGGCAGACGAGAACGCGGCCTCCTGCTCGGGACGCAGGAGCGATGCTATTCCGGCGCGATACAATTGCGCCAACGGTTCGCCGTCAGTGGGCGCAGCGGCTGCACCTGCGCCGGCGCCGCCTGTGGCTCCAGTGCGTAAAGCGATATGCGCCTCGATCTCCTTGCGTGCCGCTTCCACGCTCTCCGGCAGCCCGGTCACTTCGAACACGGGTTCGCGCTCGCGTGACGGCGTCACGATGTAAGTGTGCGTCGTATGCTGAATGCGCTTGATCGTGGCGCCTTTGGGCCCCACGACGAGACCTACGACGCGGTAGGGCACGCGCACCTGCGCGGTGACGTGTCCGGGCGCGCCAGCGGGCGGCGGCGGCGCGGCGCCGCACTTGCGAGACGCTCGGATCTGGGAGAAGTGCTCGGCGGCGGAGAGGATCTCGCGCTTGGCGCGCGCCACGTCCTCCTTGCGACCCGTTACCACAAACACGGGTTCCTCTCCGCGGACCGGTGTCTTGATGTAGGTGTTGGTTTTAGCTCGCAGAGCTTTAATCTTGCATCCTGAAACAAAAATTTATACTATTAAAAAAGGCGAAATAAAATTGTTTCAGTAACACGTGACATAGCCTTCATTGTTAAAAAAACAAAAAGTTTGTGCATTAAATATTTGTGTAGTAATAAATTACAAGCACCCCTAAGCAATTATAGAAGCTAAATTGAATTAAAGTAAATCTGAATACGGTTTGTAGTCGGCGGCGTGAGCCTCAATTCAAGGTCTCCGCGAGTAGCGTCCTGGCGCACAAAGCATGTTTCGACAGCGGCAGGCGCTGACTGTATGTACGTTTCGTCTGCGGCGAGGCTGCCAGAGGTCTATTCAGTGTGGCCCCAGACAGTCGCCCCGCGCCCCGCAACGCCGCCCGCCGGTCGTTGTCATGCGGTTAGTGGAGCGAGTACGTCACTCGACGTCTGGTCGCCGCACACGATGTACACGCTAAGCGCGTCACGTACATATATACCACGTGGATAAGAGATATTTTATTGAATCAAAAATCATTTTTACAATTATATTATTGGTGAACACTGTCTACAGTACGTCTATACATATGTACATACTTTATTGCTACTATAAATATATTGTCATAAGATATTAAGCAATGTTTACGTACTCCCAAAACAAAATATGTCGACCACGTGTAGCCGGCTCCGCAGATTCCCTCCCGCACTGATATACGGGTCGGACATAGCGCCGTCCCGCTCCAGCGACCCCAATGCGGCAAAACATAGCGTGTGGAGTCCTGGTCCGCGACCCACAATCAATATCGCGCTTGTTTTCTCAAGACGCTCAGACGCACATATTTGGCCTATTTTGACCTACTTACATATTAACGAATATAATGTACATTTGATCAGTTATTTCGATGTCAAGTTATACGAAAACGTGCATCTATGAAAAGATGCCCTACTTGACTGACACGAGGCGAACTAAACCAAAAGTATGAGCGTGACGAAAATATAAAAAGAGCACTATGTTATTATTATTGCAAACGGGACCGTATTTCATGAGAGACCATTGTTGTAACAATCTAAGGGCGTATCTTTGTGAAACTCCTATTCATACCCCCAGTTACTCCTCTGGGGTAATAAATTCATTTCGGGTGAAAAACACGTATAGCCTCGGCCGTTACAAATGGGAAAAGCCTTTATCAAATGGAGGGTAGTTTTGTGAATCACAGGTCAGTGACCCGGTGCTTTAACCTACCATTAGTCACTTGGGGCGATTTTAGTTATTTATACCTTACACATAAAGTTGACAATTGGGTGCACTGTACGCGGTGACAGCCGAATGACGATTTTTGAATAAGTTTGCGTCTTAAGTAAGGAACGTTAAAGTCCAGAACGGCTGTGTCGCTCTAGTGATTTTGGAATAACGGGTAGAAATTTATGGAGGTGGATACGGAGCAGTTTTCCATATGACACAGATTAGGCTGATTGTCCCGGGAGATACTAATATGCCAGTTATTTGTATTGAGGAATATAAATTCGAAGTAAATCGTAATCATGTATAAATAATTATTAATGTAACATGGACACTACTTATCGTTTTTTACAATCTTTGCTAATATAGTATTAGTTATTAGTAATATAATTATATTGTCACGCTGGTTCCCCTATTAGGTGGGTAGAGAGCAGTGAATGCTAAATGTCAGTTCCTTAGAAATCGGATATGCTTTTTCTACATTTATTATTAGTAATGTAATCTCTGAGACTATATTGTTATATAATTATGTGTCCGTACTACGCGCGTTCACTCTAATGCCTGGAATTATTGGGGAAGGTACTAGGGGCCCATAAAGACGCTTAAGTCCCGTGCGGCGCGGTCGCGGTTGGAACTGCGCCAGATACGACTATCTTCGCAAATTAACAGTCGCTTCCTGCACTATTCTCTACCAGCAAATACAGCTGAAATTGCCCCGGAATAATGTTCTTGCACCTCGTTTGTTACAACATCGTAAAGATAATATCTAAGTGTCAAAGATGTATCGATATTAGAATTGTACTTGGAAACCAACCGATTAACATATTTTTCGGTTCGATATATTTTTGGGTTGGTATAGGTATAGGTACCATATCATGACCAATAGTTTGGTTAATTTTGCTATAAGAAAAAACAGTACCTTTTTCGTTAATTGGAAAAAGAAAGGAAACACCATTGTCATCTCAACCAATGTGACTTTAGAAGCTTTGAAAGTTCGTAGTGTGATTATATTCGCTGTTTAAACTCAACCGTTCACTAGTTACGCATCAAACGAAATCCTTCTCGCCCACACAATTAGTGTACCCAGCGCAGTTACCCGCGCCTAGTCATCATCATCATCATCTTTATCAGCCTACCCCCGTCCACTACTGAACATAGGCCTCTCCAATGGCACGCCACTGAGCTCGATCTTCTACTCTTAGCATCCAACCACTGCCAGCCATTTTGCGTATATCGTCTATACATATTTACTCGTATATGTACATGTCCTATACCTAGTAATTCCATCATATTTAGTTAATTGGTAGGTGGTATTTGTGTAATATCCATATTGCCTAAGCAAGGGTTTTGGTAGCCAAGTTTCAATTTTAAACTGGATTGTACATATGTAATATAAGGAAAATTTGCTAATTCAGACCCGACCTAGAACTTTTTGATCTTTAACTATGTCGAATGAGAGATATTTTAGCTTGAATCATGTAATCTGTGCGTGAGATATGTAACCCGTACCAGGGTCTAACTCACGAAATATACGCATAAATAATATTGCGCCTTATTAAGCTAATTACCAAATGTAAATTTGAAAGTTTGAGACAACACAAATACTGAGCAACATTAATTATACGTATTACATTAAGAATCGTAACAGATTTACAAGTATTTAGTAAGAGGAATACAAAATATGTTAAATTTTAAATTGAAGACAGTTTCTGTGATATTAAAACAAGTTTTGCTAAAATAAACCCTTTTAATAATTTGTAATACACTCGGAACGCTGTAAACGTCTCCGGGGAGCGTGGACCGCGTTCCGGCCTTCATAAACCTTGTACGGAATGCCTCCAATAAAGAGCGTGCAGCGTAGTGTAATTCAATTTGTAAGGTTTTTAGTTTTTAGGGACGAGTGTGCGTTTTATTATATTAATAATAAGTGAATCACTCGCAATTTCATCTTAGAAGGTTGGAATCACCTTCATCTTCATAATTATAAACTCTTATAATTCCACATGTTGAGAATGTTTAGCTAGGTGGAGTGACGATATACGCAAAGTGGCTGGCAGAAGTTGGGTGTGACGAGCTGAAGATCAAGCTCAGTGGCGTCCTACTAGAAAGGCCTATGTCCAGCAGTGGACGGGAGTAGGCTGATATGATGATGATGAGAATGTTTAAGGTTATACTCTGCTACTCTGGTAAATACAAATAGGCAGACTAACACACGTTAGAAAATATTTTGTGAACTCTAAGCACTGTAGCTGTTCTCATGATATATGAATATTCGATGTTCTAAGATAAATCGTATGATATGAAAGTGATTTACTGATATATTCAGTTATATACTTGTATATATTCATATTTTCTACTGTATTTACTACTCTAGAGGTAGTTTTGTCATCAAGTTTCAAATGTTAACTTGGTCACCACTACTATGACGCGCGGGACTAATACTAGATAAGCATCCTATTCATGGTCATATCCGCTTACGCAGACAAAGAATAATCGCAAAAACCCACATTACGGATTTATTACCTTTGAATAACATAAAAAAGTCTTCTCAAATTTTTAGGAACACTCATCACTTCGCTATACATAATATGTTTATGAAGATCAAGAGTCACAAGTGTCACTTATCTCAAAGTTATCTGTTTTACCTATTTCTGAGAATTCATCTCTATTACGGCTGATTTCTCGTTTCCACTACATGCCCTATCATCTTTCAGCGCTGTACGAACACACGCCGACATTACTACAGTACCTTGATTTATTATTCAGGAGCCACAGGTCCTGATACAGATAACGCACGCGCTCTATAGGCACAAAATCCTACTGTATTACGGTGGTGACATCTATGATGATTAAACTGTAATTCACGTCTACCCACGTGTACTAGGTATTGTATCCAGGTGTTACTAATTCTCACATATATTTGGTGTTCTATGACTTCTATCCTTATGATTGTACTATAGTAACTAGGATCGTCTATAAAATAAGTATTTTTGATACCTAGCAATGATTGAATGTTATGTAAAAAGTTATTTGACCTTTCTTTTTTCCCCCATTACGCCATACGTATTTAATAGTGTATCGGAAATTTGGCACGGAGTGAACTTATAGCCTAAGTATGTAGAATATTTTTTATAGCGGGATAATATCACGTTTCCATGAAAGCCTGATCGTGCCCGCAGGTGATAACTTTTCAGGAGATAATCCTCTGCATGTATATAATTTTTTTAATTGCGACATTATGGTAATAAATCCTAAATATAATGATATTTATTTCATAAACCGCAGCCTTAAAAAGGCTGGAAATAAAATATACCATTGAGCGGTATACTCGTGCCTCTAAATTAAATCAAAACAGACTTGTGTTACTCATAAACTCGTAAAAACTCGCCCTCTTTTGGTATAATAATACTAACCTCAATTTTTAATATTCTCTCGCTTTCTGTAACACTAAATGGCTAACTTTTCATCAACAATTAAGAACACCATAAGGTAATATTTACACAAAGTGTGCAAGTCAATTTTGATTTTGTATTTTTGAAATTTACTTGTTAATAATAATATATACACGTTACTTTTTTTGTAACTTTATTAGAAAATATATTATATATTTGCATGCTATGAGCGTAAATACGGTTAGTCCGGTGTAGAGTTCCGCATTATGTGTCCGTATATCTATACTTAGTACGACGTGTCTACGGCGTAGAGTGCACTGGCCGCTACGCTGTAGAACCGGGTCACTGTGCTTCATCCCCCGCTACGCTCGTAGCAACCACAGCATTTGTGCGATTAAATTTTTTTATAATTTTCATTCAGTTTAAAATGCGTACGATTTTAATAGGACACTAGGCATACTTTTTACGTTTAAAATATCATAGTATTATAAGCTTCGAAGGATTACGTGATCAGTTAGTGCACTTCAATTAAAATCGCTTCACTGAAGTGAGAATAATCGTGTTTCAGTAATTGATATAACACAATTAATACCTATAGAAACTGATTTACAAAAGCTATGTGCAAAATCGGGGTTAGTCAAGAGAAACGATAGTTTGACGTTGATTTATGGTTGTTCTGCGACTCGCTGGTAATGCCAAGGGTTTAATATATTTAACCGTGTTAATGTTGTTACTATGAATTAATTTATTCGAGTTTTAATGTTAAAAGGCTTCGCGAAATTCATTTACAACAAATCCACGTCAAAAGGAATGATTTCTTGAGATGCGGATTGGGTCGCATGAGTATCTATAGACATGTATATATATATTCTACAAGTAAATATATTGCAGGCTAATACTGATTGTAGATACGCCTGCGATTTCTAAAAGAATATATACAGGTCTTTACATAGAAACAAGTACATATAAATATGCTATTTGCGTAAATTCAAGATTCTAACTAAGAGAATTTTGTAGACCAGCTTACCGTATCGAAAATGTTTCGTCCGTATGTATTCGGGACACGAAGACGTTTGCTCGCATAATCTACGTATGTACGTTCCAGGTGAGGCTTAAAAGTGTGATTTTGTAGTAACAAAGATTAGTAAACCCTCTCAAGTCTCGTGTATTATTCACAAATTATTTTGAGCAATTTATTTAAAAATAATTTAATAAATTATAATAATTTAATATTAATGAAAGCAATTATTATAATAAAAATATGAAGAATAAAGCTGACAGAAATAAGATAAGCACTAGGATACCATGAGATGTTAAAGCTAGAATGATCGATATTTATTACGCAGCTCTCTCGCAGAGTAAATGAGCCTTATTTTTCTAGTAAACACATCTAAATTTAATATGTTAATTCGACTGTTTCTCATTTAAATACAGCAGGTAAAGTGCCTATTCCTTTGATTATAACTTGTTATTTGAATACTCCGCGGAGACGAATTGTATCATTCTGTTTATGAGGGCCCTCTGACCTGGATCCGCATGTATTCACCCAAATCATTTACGATCATAGTGCACCCCAATAAAAAATTTATGAAGATTTTGGGGGCCTTTGCGAGACCAACTTCAGAACATATATGGTGACATCATACACTCATATTTATAAATTGACAGCATTTTATTTCTGTTATTTTTTTCTAAGAACGTAGAAGGGATCTCGAATGATCCATATAATTTGGATAATAGATAATAGGAAAAACGAGTACCAGGCGCACACAAATCAGAGAACGTCACCAATAACAACGGCGGCAGCCCGGCTGGGGTGGCCAACCTCGCTCCCCCCGTGGAAGGCAAGCAGTTTTCCCGCGCTCCCTACTCTACAGCTGTTCCCTATACTTCTCTATGTGCGAGCTTCCTATTTATAATGGAAGCCGCGAATGCGTTTTCATCCATTCTGCCTTGTCGAAGCTTTGTAATCCTAAAGAATTTTTTGCCCCCAGTACGTGTACCCGCTGTACTGCATAAACAATGCTGCCGTACATCTATGAAATAATTAAACTTAAGAACACTACTAAAGATGAAAACGTTATCATGTCGGTTTATGAATGCGGAAAGCGACGCTTGAGACGCAAACAATAACCTTAGAAAGCTTAAACAATATTAACTCGATATAGGAAGGAAGCAGTAATAAAGTTCATGTGTTCATAAGATATAAAGGCACAAAATTATATAACTAAATTGACCAAAAAATAAAGGGTAGAGTCATAATACAAATGATGTTGTTTGCTTTAATTTCAATGGCTAATTTTCTAATATTTCAAATGATAATATAAAAGCATAAGAGAGTAGCGAAATGTAGAACAAGCACGTGAGGACTGTGGTAATGGAAATATGTGGCATTCTCTGCACTCTACCTAACGCTAAGGGACCCGGCGTGACGATATCGTAATTATCTAAACATAGTGCGAACGTTTTTCGCGCGCGAACAATACGAACGTAATATTACGAATGTGTTGAGTGGAGGGAAGTGTCGCATGCGGTAGAGTTTCCTCAACGCGTGTGTAGGCAGCGGCGCGGGGGCGGGGCGGGGCGCGGCGCCGCAGGGGCGCGTGGTGTCGCACCCCGCGATCGATACCGGTCAACGACCCCGCCGGCGGCCGCGACCGGTGCATTGGCAACCCTGGCGGCCGCGCTCGCGAATAACCCACATTCACTTCCCGCCCGCTAATTACGCACACGGTACGATGAAATATGCATTGTTTGGATTCGGGTCACGTCTGCCGCGGATTTAAAACGCGTTATCTCGTGTTTTTTGGATATGCTGACCGGAAACATCATACAACCCCTTCTGATATATAACATACATATGTACATAATCAATATTTTTTTTCAATACAACATTCAATTAAACGTAATGATGATGTCTAGATTGCGAAAAGTTTTCTCTTCGCTTTTAAGAACGAAAGTTTTGTTAAATTGCAACTAGTATATGGAAAACTCCAATACTCGGTACTAAGTATACTAAGTATGACGTATGTTCAAAGTTTTGATTGTGTTTTCTATATAACGGATTAGTTACATAAACAATTAAATAACTTCTTTAAGAGAAATGTAACTTAATATCCCCTCAGCTGAAAATTATTCTCTGAAATTATCATCGTAATTAAAAAAGTGGTAAAATTAAGGATAGTCGTAAAAATTTCTCGATGGCTGGTTTTTCCTGGTGTTTTCATTCGGCCATTGCACTCGGCTTACATAATACCAGGGGCACAGAAATAACAAGAGGCAGTAGGCGCGTTACACTGCGTAAATCTACAAGGCCGTAACGCCAGAGGAGCTGCGAGCTGAAAACGACCTTATTGTATTAAGAATAAGCTTTTCATTTCAAGATCATGTGCCTCGAAAGTATGTTGAGGAATGATTAATGGCATCCAAGTCGCAGGGGCTTTAAGGGTGCGTGGGACAGGGTGGGGTTGATCGAACTGAAATTGGTTGCGTTCAATGTCCGCGCGGCTTTTGTTAAAAAAACAATAATTTGTCAAAAGCGTAAATTAACTTGAATTTTATTTCATTAATTTTCCAATTCTTCTAATTCAATCGGTAATAGGAATTGTCATATATATTATATTTGGAACATCAAACATAAATTTTCGTCATATTATGTCGGCTGTCCGAATGTGGAGCATTGGCTCTACCGAACTAAACTTTACAACCCCAAGCGAATAGCGGTCTTGAACTGAATGCAACTCAGTTGGAATTTTAATGGCCCGAACACAGCGGATACAACTTAGCACTCGAGAAAAGTGTATCAATACTCGGACACACACCAACTAATTAGAGACCTTGTTTCGTGCGCCATAAACGTTAATTTAGTTTATGGGCTAGTAACGACTTGATACTTTGCGCAGGTAGCAATTGACACGTGGTTGGCGCTCGTAACGTGGGTGTGAAAGAGAGGACTGTAGGCTGTTTCAGTCGGATCGCCCGAGATAGACATGTTTCCGAAGAGAGAAATGGTAAGACGAGTCAGTTATTTCGGTATCGGTTGTCCTTTTTTACGCGCTGGTGTCTTGTGTTGCGGCCGTTTAGCGTTCTGTTTATAGTCGATCAAGTTCATTAGGGCGAAAATGGTCTATTAGAGTGTTGTCAATCGGTAATGTTTTCGAACGCAAATTATATTAAGTATTTTCGATATCCAAAAATGTTTTTTTCTCATTTCTACACCGATACTTTCTTACACTCGGAGCGTCTTCCCAACATCTGTAATGATCACATATGAAATTTAATAATGATAATTTAGGAACAATAATAACAATCTTGTTTGTAGGATTATCAAAAATTATAATAAACAGCAAACCGATTGCCTTTTCACATAATGGTTGTATTTCAGGCAATTCCAAACAAAAAACCGAAATTCTCAATCTTTGATTAATTTCGCCTCCTAATATCCCGATATAGATCTGAAATCTTTGGCTGATACGTTTCCATCGGTTAGAAAACCAAAAATTGGAGGTCCGTTGGACTGTTTGACACAATTTCAAATGTTCAATAGTGTGTCAGAGCAATAGCGTCGGGCGCTGCGGTAATTTCGGAGCTAACGAACCATGAGTCAGACGACCACGAAAAATCACAATGTGCCACCATGCCACAGTACTTAGTGGCTCAATGCCATTGCGGAGTGTTAATTTTGCCATTTACCAGTATGTCTGTTGTGTTTGCGAAATGTTGGACTCTAGAAAACCTTAGATAAACATACTATATTATTATTGTGCATGTACAAACGAAATTGCTTAGTAAACAAAACTATATATTGATTTTTGGTATGAAGTAATTATTTTGTCATTAATTTGAGTGATATGAGATTCCTGAAATTTGAGCATTTGAACACATACTAGCTCATGAGGAAGTCAGTCTTCGAAACCAGCGTGCAAGTATGAAGAGTGGTGAATATACGAAAAAGAAGCAGCTCAGGTTTATAGGGATAGAGATATCTGGTATTTGGCTGTTTCTGACTACACAGTAAAAAAACCCGGCGTGACGATATAATAAAATTTAATGAATGATTTGTTCTATACTTATTTCTGTTGCAACCGCATAGTAGAAACCAATCCTGATTGTTACCTGCAAGAGAAAGAAAATATTATTATCATTGAACACCAAGATACAAAGACTAAAACACGTATTCATTAATTATTTAACGTTCATTAATAATTAAAATGTTATAGAGGTCGTTCAACTTAACGCACACACAAAACACAAAAACGTATTTACTACACACATGCACATACACAATATAAGTATACACACATACAAAAAAATATTATAATAATCTAGTTACAGCAATAATTAAATATAATTTCACGAAAAACATATTAGAACCACTAACTTATACACACAAAGCAGATCGCACAGAAAACCAGACAGAATGACAAAAACAATCAGCCGTACCGACGAAATAAAGCGAACGAGACGGCCGTGATTAAGATACGAGAACAGACCATTAAAGAGATGAAAGATTGATTGCTACAGATAAAGGATGCTGGACAGAACTACCTGTGTATGAGAAGCTGTTAATTATTTGCGAGTGCGCTCGTGGAAATAAAATCTGCTTAAAAAGCTCACGTCTGCCGCTACTGGCGAGAGTTATATGGATTTTGAGCTTTATATCGAGTGGACCTTGGATGTACTTAGTGTTAGTTGAACAGCTAAATTAGTAGGCTATATTCTTTATATAGGGCCACATTGAACCAATAACTGGGAATCAGTGTCTTGGGTTAGATGACCTCACAGGTGTTAATATACAAAAAGCACATAGACGATTTATCTAAGCTACTAGAAATGGAACCCAGAGCCGTCTGACCAATAAATTTACATGGCGACCACAATGTTTAATGGTTCTTAAGAAATATACAACTAATTAGCTCCGGACTTCCAGACCTAAATGGATCGGGATGAATACCTTAAATGCACAAGACAACCACGCGAACAAAAAAATTAGCACGTACGTATGTAACATCGCGCCTGTAATTCTCGAAAAAGTAGACAGGGCGTAGTATCATCATCATCATCATCAGCCTATCTCAGTCCACTGCTGGATATAGGCCTCCCCAAATATGAGCGTCATCGCGCCCTGTCTTCTATGTAGTATACTCCCACGTAAAATTAATCAGTTAGAAAATATAATAATAACCAATGTAATGAACGCAGTCGTAAGTTATTACTAGTGAATTAATCGATGACCAGCCGCTACAAGGGCCACAGACAAAAAGTGTCGAACGGCGCCTGGGAATGTGTATGTTAGGGTGCGTTTATATGCATGCCTACAGGAATAAAACCTGCTCGGTAAGCTTGCATTATATTTATTTATTCATTTATTCTTTATTGCACACCATAAATATATAGGCGTAGCGAAGGGCGAACTTAATGCCTAGTGGTATTCTCCACCAGTCAACTCTTGGAGAATAGTACCAACTCAAAATTAAAAGGCAGGTGCAAAAATAAAAAAGGAAATGGAGAAAAAAAAGAAAAGATATAATAGTATAGCTATATAATAATCATGCTTACTATTTAGTAAAACGTTTAAAACATATCTATATAAAGATAACTCTTTATTTAGTGCTGTTCATCCAACAACTACTTATAAAATGGAATATTTATGGTATGGATGGTGTTTTAGGTAAATTGCGATTGTCTTACGAGTATATCGAATCATAATTATTTATTAAAAGTCAATATTCTATCTTCATCTGTATTATGAATTTGAACTAATGTCCTTTTTATTTATATGTAAAGTATTGACGTGAGTAATATAAAATTAGGTTATCCTAACACGATTCTCTATACTTTATTTCATGGTTTTATTGTATGCATTGAGACTTGACACAGCCAGTAACTGGATGCGACAAGCCGAAGATAGGGCGCGATGGCGCTCATTGGGGGAGGCCTATGTCCAGCAGTGGACTGAAAATGCTGATAATGATGATGCCAGTAAAATATATATGACAATTTTCCAACATGAATCCGTAGCGGATTCTATATAGACTGACCCTTAATTTAGTGTAAGATATGATCTGTCACATCGAGTTAGGTTAAACACCTCCAACGAGATATCGCTCTCTGCGGAGATCTTCGGGGCTGCGCTTCAAAACGATAACATCTATTTACGAATCGAGTGTGACGAAGATACATTCAAAATAAATATCTCAAGAAACAAAACCGAAATCAGATTCGGTACGTGAATAAATTTAATTGAATATATGTCAGTCATGTCGAATTAACAGTTTTACGAAGACATAGGATCGGGTCCGGCGAAATGTTAAGATAAGCTCAAGGAAAAAAAACAAATGAATGATAAATTTAAAATAATATGAAATATGTAATTGGGGACTATCATATTGGTGTAATGAAATAAAAAAAAATTAAAACTATTTGTATGTAAAGTTCAATAAAAATCGGACGAATAATTCAAAAGGGTTATCTATAAAAAGCTGCTTGTTGATTTCCGGCATCAGTTTAATATTTTTTTTAATTAATCAAATCAATCATTTATAATAAATAGACGTGTTTAATAATTGATTGCCCGGTTAGTCGAGTGGTCGCATGCGTGACTGAAGATCGGGAGGTCCTGAGTTCAAATCCCTGGTCGGGTACCATTGGATGTTTCTAATTTAGAATTTCCAGTAGCGATTAAAAGTCTGGATGCGTGCCCGGTGTATGGCAATAGGTTCACCACCTATTCCATTGTGGGACTTAAACGTAAGTGGTGAAACGCGGGGGTGTACTACACTCCTGTGCCTGCCCCTTCGCCGATTACAGGCGAAATGATGTTTAATAATATAATTGCTAGCTGTAAGAGTTGTAACAGTTACAACAAAGGTAAATAAATATGTGTATAATTTATGTAAACGTAAAAACGCAACTCGATAATCCCTTAAATTAGATCATAACAATGTTGAAAATGCGTACTACGGTAACTGACTTTGTGGCTGGAATGCTTTCACGTCAAAACAGAATTTGATTTGAATTTGAGATCTAAGAAAGAATTCAAACAATCCTATGACTACTTTTAATTTAAAAAATAACTTTTTTAAAGTCCCTCCTACTTGCCTATACCTATAACAATTGTTTTACTGCGTACAATAATTGCGTCCTTTATATAAAATATTTTTTTGAAAATTTATTACATAATAAATTAAACAATATTTTGCCCACGTCCAGCAAGGTCGAGGACTACCAGTTAGTTCCTTTATGACTATATTATTATAATATAAATTTACAGTGTCTAACACAGAACTCACTTCCGTAGTCATTATAAATAGCTTACTAACGCCATCTATTAACACTGTCCGGAAACAGCACACAACTTGGTCAGGCAGTCTTATATGTATTTTCACAACTTTTAATAAAGTTGATCAGTCTTATAATAGTTTTTGCTCCTAATTTATTAGGGGCTGTGAATGTTTATATTATTGTGTCTAGAGCTGCGCTAGGCGCCCTTTTCAACTGTTACTTGGGAACATATACATATGAGATGAACCCACTTCATATGATTGTATATTACATTATTATTATGCCACTGCTATTCAATAGTAAATCACCACTAAAATCAACGTTGCGTGGAATATCGAAGTTTTATCGATAAACCTTTGTCTATGTTCTACATTATCATGATGGGGAGCGCGGACAAAATGTTACCTACAAAATAAGTAATGAAATATTTATTTACATACTGACTTTTACTTTATTGACTTTCTAACAAACAATTAATGTAATGGCTAAGAGAACTACAACATTATATTTCAAATTAAGATGACATCCGAATAGTTTTGTGTACACTGACTATTTGCCTCCACAGTGACTACCGCTATAACTTGTGTGGACCGATCACTCATTTAATACGAGCTGGTGAAAACTCTATAGGAAGACACGCTTCCATCCGCTCCGACGGTTGCCGCGGTAGGTTCACGGTCGGCTTCGACGGTCCCCTCTTCTACATTAGCGTTGCCATCAGAGCATCACATCTTGACGAACCACGATACACTTGATGAATTGTGTTTTAATATCATTGTTATACGGAGTTTTGCAAATAACCACATAATACCTATTATAGTCATCTTTGATTTAGTAACGATGTGAAGAGAGCAAAAAACTATTAACTATCATTATAGATACTTATCTATTACAAAACTAAAACTGAATATAACGTATAAAATAATAGGAAATATATACAATTTCAGCCTGCAGTATCATTTGGCGAAAAGAAGATCACTCTCAGACGTTCTCTCTCAAAGGACTCACTCAAAAGAATCATTGTTTTAATAATAGTTTACATCAATGGCCAAGCAGAAGTTTAATAATACAGAATTGTTCTTTATATAAGGAAAATGATAAAGCAGAATATTATTAAGTGAAGTATATTTGAAATTTTTTTGGGAACAGTATCATTTACGATTGCGAAACTCCCCGTCGCGGACGTGTGACTCGCGAGTGATAATATAATTTATCGTTCGTTAATCAAGATTAAGTTCAGTTCTGAGAGTGAGTTTTTACTTTAATTGATCGTAAAGGTCTTCGAAAAATGTCAGCTGTTTTGCAAATTTTATTGTCTGTTAGTGTCCAGAGAATTATTTATGTTTTGTAGTTTTGTTAATAAAAATGTTACCTGGGCATAAAAAGCATCTTTTCTTCCGCTCAGGTCGGCCGCTTAGTTACGACATGTCGACGTCCACTGCCGCGTACATATTTAAATAATTTAGACGGCACTTGCGCATAGCAAATGTAATTTGGTCAGATATTTGTTAGACTAAGCAAGTTTTTGTGTTTATTACACTATGAATAGATACGTGTATGGGTTCGAATCTGATTGAAAAAAAAACACTTAAAAATTCCCTTAGAAAAATGAAACAATGGAGAATACAATAGAGAGGTAAGGGATGAAAAATTTATGCCAAATGTTCGGTCATTGCGCGAAAACTACTGAACCTACATATATTGATAAAATTTGGTGTATTCACAACTCATTATAAGAGTCCAGATACAGGATAATTTTTTGACTACTAAAACTCTCATATGCACGGCAGAAAGAGCGTAGCCGCGGGCAATATATTTGCTCGTAAATATTTGTGTCCATTTAAACCGAATACAAAAATCGTGACATATTGGGAGGCACGCGAACGTACATACAACTGATAAGGATCCTCTAAGCGAACGTCAGACGCGGCGACGAAACTAGTTTATTTGAAGTTTACCTGATGCGAAACACGTAGGTGACCTAGAGGTAACTCGACGCAACGTACGTAGGTATTAGACAAACTCACAAGTAACCGGATTTTAGATAAAATCGTATACAAATTTATTATTTAATAACAGTCAATGACCCAACAAGGTCCACATCGCGTCTGTTGATGACTCGGTGGTACCTAGAATCTGTAATTTACTGTGAAACATGTCAGACTTACGATTCTCATATCTAACTCTAGACGTTTTGTGGAAACATAAAGATTAGACACACATGATGACTTAAAGGAAAACACCTGGATACAAAAGATATTAAAATGTAGCATCGAACCTGGGATCCTCAATCCTCAAGCACCATGACGGCATGGTGGTAGTGCTGATCCATGGGTCGGCAACTTTCATATATCTATAGTTTTAAAACTACGAGTACTGATTACGGCATAACTTAAAGTCTACGTAGTATATCGCACTATGAAATACCACATGAATAAATTAAACAAATATACTAGATAGTAGATCCATGATGATGTCGATGAAGATGGCGTTGTTACCAATAAGAAATATGATTTTTGTTAAGTACCTACTTAAATCTATATGATTCCAATGTGACAGCATGCTCATATAGGTGCCATAAATGTCAGTGCCGAACTAGTAGATAACAAATTCTTGATTACAATCGCAACTTAACATTAAAAATTATATAGGTCTAGAAGTCAGCCATTTTTCCAAAGGTGAAAGAGGTATTTTCCTGACTTTCTGTATACTTTATACAATAGCCTAGATAATAAGTTATTGCCACGATAAATTTGAAAAATATTGTATTGTATTGTATTGTCATTGGTGAGTGATATATTCAAATAGATAAAAGACTAAGTCTAATGAATATATAGCTAGATTTTTTATACTTCATAAGAGTATAAATGTTTTTTTAAGCATAGAGGTTGATATGAATATGAAAAATTTAGCACTTAGTGACTTAGTCACTTAGTTAACCCGTAAAAGATTTGACTTGACGATGTATTCATAATAATAATATAGTTTCTTCGTTACTGCTTTGTCATTTACGGTACATAGTGAGAGCATCTTAGTCCAACCAATTTGCTCTATATTGGACGAGGTTGGCATGTAAAGTTCCGTTTCTGGGTCAATTGGGCGCGCAAGGATATAGGGAATTAATAATATTCCTCACCACACCCTTACTGCTACGTTCCTTCTCCCAAATTTGGCCTACCCTATATAATTCCTAAAATAATTGACAGGGAATGTTACAATAGATTCATAGCAATTAATTTGCTTCTGAGCGATTCCAATATGTCATTTTAGCGCTTTTTAAAACAGACTAGAACAGTCAATTTACCAGTAAGTGGATGTCCCGACATACCGACATACCAATATATGTAATAAAACCCGAAATTGAAATAAAAAGCATATTTAATTAATTTTTTCACTAAACAATTGTGAACTGGCATTGACTCACCACCTATTCCATAGAACTTAAACGTAACTGATGAAACGTGGTAGTGCACATACTCCTCTGCCTACCCTTTCGGGGAGTACAGGCGTGATGTTGCGTTGTTATATTGATACGGTTGGGCCGAAAAGCTAAAGCTGCTACGTGAAGTTAATTGCGTTAACCGGTAGCAGCTTAACCATAATGGCCATTTAATCTTGTGGCAAAATACAGCCAGTGGGTAATCAGATTTAAAACAGACTTGAACTGAAATGAAAATATCAATTGAAATGTTTTTGCAGAGCACTAACTAAATATACATGTACTTGTGTATACTTCCACTCGACGGAATATCATCGTACACGTGAACAATATATCATATCAAATACTTGGGCGTCCAATTGATTTTTTAGCACATGACACTCCTGCTAGAACAGAATAACTGCAAATACCTCTCGTTTCGGGTCTACATGTGAAAATTTTTGTTGGTTTGCGTGAGAATCGAACCTCGCATCGTCTGCGCGATAGGCCGATGTAGAATCATAGAGTACTCAAGAATTTAAAAAATATCATAAATCTATATTCAAAAGATGTACGTGTATAGAATAGTTCAGTTAAGACTTGCTTATATTAGGAAAAAATGACGCATGTGGGACAAAAATATAAATAAAAAAAATTGTTGATCTGTGCCACGCGTTCAATGCTCTCCTGCTGAACACTGTCACCTAACAGCCAGGTGCGAACTGAAGCATGATGTGTCCACATAATGTGAAGAGTTGTCTTGACTAGTACGATTATCAGTAGATATACCTTTGTCTTATAAGTTATAGTTCATTTCTTAATAAAATTATTATACAAATATGGCTAGCAGCAGGTGGATGTAAAGAGCGGGCTCTGTGACGTGCTATTGTGGAGCCATATCTCCAGTATTGGATGAAAACCGGCTGATGATGATGTTGACTTCAAAGGAACATTCTAGATGCTTAGTCTGGGGTTCTTTGACCTATATTACCCAATCAGTAATGTTTAAAATGAGACTGTTGATAAGTTAGTACCATAAATTAACATGTGCATGTACAGGAGCCATATCACACTGATTTATTAAGTTAAAATAAAATACATCATCACATTTTTTATTTGGATAGACAAGCACTTAAGTTTTATAGAACTGGTTAGGTTGCTAATGCTTTTAAATTTTGCAATTAATCAAGATAGTAACATAATATGTTTGTAGTTGAACGTTACTAACATACTTCATATATTATATATACATATGTGCACATGTAGGTACATATACGTATGCAAGATTAGCCTTGTAGTCGTGTCAAACATTTAAATGACAAAGTGACATCACAGATTTATTACGTTATGTCGATAAAAATTCAAAAGCCAAGGTCAAGGAGAAGCGGTGAGCCAGCAGTACTGCGGCACAGCGCGCTAACGCGTCGGGCGCCCAATAAATTCGACGAAGCGTTACCGAAGTGTGATAAGACACGTCGTACTCGAATAAAGCGGGGGCACCAGTCAAAATATTGTCGAGTATGGCCCCGCGTGGCGTATAAACGATCACTGTTAATTATCATTACGAGGTGTGCGCCCGTGGGTGAACGCACCGGCGTGGCACGATTGGCCCGTCGCCAACTCTCACGGTAAACGCTCCTAATCACCGAGCTCTCGACCAGTTAGTATGCACCTGATAGCTTATAAACGCCTGGTACTCGTTAAACAATCGAAGCGACGCGATATCCGCGCTTGCGTCCACTAACGCACCGGATTCCAGCAGATTGAGGTCGAACATTTCATAAATAACGCATTTGTCATATTATAAATATCGCATCGCTGTTCTGCGTTCGATACGAATACACGTTGTACACCGTACTAGACGATTTTATAAATACAGTAATAACATTCAAAAAGACTTTGTTAAACTAACATGTTAAACATTATATTTAGAAATGGACAACTAGTAAATATGGTGGAAGTTTTGAATGATTGATTTTATATATCTATTAGGTGTAAGCAAACTTTACTTTATCACGTCTCTAATCGTGAATCGATAGACGTATTTCCTGTCTGTATGTACCGGTCGGGCGCGTGGAGCTTCTTACGAAAAAAACATCCAAATGTCGTTAGATTATGCAATAGTTGTGATTGTGTGGTTTTTGTAACCGCAGCGAGATTTACATTTCAATGATAACGTATCTGTTATCGGTTGTCAACCCCGCTATCTCGCGGTGCACTGACATAGACCTTATGTTACCTCACCTCGCCTTCCGCTCACGGATGCATCCGAGCAAACAAAACATATCCATCTATATTTTCTAAACACTTAATGTTTCTTGGTCGAGTGGTTGCCAGCGCTCCTATCGATCGTGAGGTCCTGGGTTCAAATCCCGGGTCGGGTACTATTGGAATTTTCTAATTTAGAATTTCTAGTAGTGACGTGAAGCTGGAATTATGCTCGGTGTATGGCCATAGGCTCACCACCTATCCATGGGACGTAAATGTAACTGATGAAAAGTGGGAATGTACTATACTCGTCTGCTTACCTCTTCGGAGATTACAGGCGTGATGTTACGTTTTAATGTTTCTGCGTAAATAATACTGTTTATCGTCAACTGATCTTATCTTATGTAATGTAAATTCGTAGGTTAATTTTCATGAAATTTTGTTACATCTTCAACCCTATTCGGTTACACAAAAATGTCAAGGAATTAGGTATTTTTACGCCGGCGAAATACAAAGTTGTTTTAGGTATACGCCACCGAGGAATGTTATTGCGTACAGTCCGCGGCGCGGCTCACACACGAGCTATGGCAATCGCAGGCCACAATCGTCTCTTACGTGCGGATTGGAGTGGCTATAACGGCATACGCGGCAGCGAGAAGTTGGAGCACAGTGGGCGCGTGTACCCGGCCACCATGGACGTCACGATGCTGATAAAGTCTATTAACCCATTGCCGAACATTTGACGTTTCCGCCTAGGCGGCCGCGGCGACGTGAGCTCACCGCCGAGTTGTGTAATCTCCATATTTTTGCGATTCTCCGCATAATCGCGAAAAGAAATTGACTACAATGGCAACATGACTTATATATGAAGCTTGGAACGGATGTTTCGCATTCCTACAAGCTTCAAAGTTACAGGCTACGCAGCAACTTTATGAGTCATAAGGTTCTCTTGGTAGTGCCCTGGACTGAACCCGCGGGTGCAGTGCATAGCTAAACGCGTGCTCACACTGATCGCATTTTTCTTCTAAAAATTCTTTTAACAAACAATAATGGTAGTATCACCTAACTTGTTATGACCTAGATGAAAATATGAAATAATACAATAGTCAGCTATTTTAATTTAGAAACGATTGTGAATAATTATTGCAAAGGTCAGTGATTCATAATGGTGGACGGCTTGCGATTGGTTCGCCCGAGACTCGGATATTTCTTATAAGATTATTAATAACAAAGAAATCTTGTAATACCACTAAGAAAAAATATCATAGTGGACGAGAGTTCATATAACTTTTATTGGGTTTGTTTATAGAGCAGATGATTTTGTACGCGCCTCTGGGGTAATTAATATTTTAATTTACCCAGCCCAAGGTGTTTTATGGGTGTCGATTCGAATGTTATCCCAGGTTCAGCAGGAGTATTATATAATAGATCAGTTTTTCTTATCAGGTTTTTATAAAACTAAAACCAGAACAACAAGTATATGGTCATACCTTTCAAAATAAAGAAATACGCGTCAAGATTTGAATCCAGATCACTCGTAGAACTCTAATCCACTAAGCTTTCACCGCTAGCTTATTCTCATCTACCAATACTCTACGTTTTCAAAAAAACGTACAAGTCTCCAAGGTAATGAGTTTGTGTCTGACACGTATCGGTATTTTAAACCTACGTTGTACCTGAGCTTTATTTTACGAACAACTTTTATAGTGTTTTGTTGAACGTGTCTTTTAATTTGGGTGCATCTGCCCCCGTCTGTCTCAGTTTTTTTGTCATTCCAACATCTTATTTGTCCTCCATAAATCGTCCTGTATATAAATCCTATTACAAAGGTAAACGTCCTGAGTTAATAGTTACGAGGCGCGGCGATAATGCTTTAATGTATTGGAATATTTTTTTGCGTTATTGGAGTAAACGAGTCCGCACTGCACTTGATGACTTGGTCACAAGGGATTGGACGTGAGGACATCCATAACAAATCTTTAATAGAAAAACGTTCGGTTTACATTGCTGCTTTGAACAGAGACTTGATGTTTAACGTCGGCGATAAAGTGGCAATGGTCATAAAACGACCACTTTTTTCATATAGCTTTTTACTAACCTTAGTTATACATTTATGTATAAATAGTTGCTCGCGACTTCGTTTACGTCGAAACGTATTATTCCAGAACAATCTTTCAACGCTTACATTCTTTTAACGTGTAATTTAAAAAGTATATTGAAACTTACGCATTGATTTAGTTTTTTTTACACTTTTTCACACGCAACTATTTTATTACAGAGTTGTTTTCTTTTTGTTATTTTAAATTTAATAAATACGTATACAACATTCATATATTTCAATGTGATGAACACAGAATAATAAAGATCGTAGGATAAATTTGAATTTTCGTCAAAATTTGTTTAACTTAAAATTTATATTCCGACGCCCTCTACAGGATTGCATCAAAAGCCGAATGTAGCGTCAATGTACCGAAAATGATTCTATTTTGGAGATCACCGCACCCAGTAGGTACTTTGACGTCTGAACGCCTCTTAGGTCGGATTTTATGGATGTGCCACGAGGACGCTCGATTTAATCAAATTTCAGCCTTAAACATATTACAATACTAATAAAAAACGTGAACACATTAAGTGAAAAGTACAAAAGTATCATTCTCATAAAATTACACTTATTGTTAGTACATAAATCGTTTACACAAAATGCCTATATTCTCAATAATAGAAGTTTTGTTCATCGCAACAATTGTACTGTAAATCGAAAATCGATAATCACTAAAACTTCGATGTTATTATTTTGTGGACAGTTTCTGTACACTGTTGAAGAAACACTAGATATTTTATATCATGGAGTCTCAGACTTATTTAAAAAGAGACAACGAAACGTATTCCATATTTCGTCAAGATGTATGAAGTTATGAAATAGTATAATAGGTACTTATGTATATATAAAATTAAAAAAAGTTCATCTTCCTACGTAAATGACGTTGATCGGCTTTGTCATGAAAACAAAAATTTAATTAATAGTAATAATCAACATACTTGTCAAAATACAAAATCTAAACTTACTAATCGTCACAAATTGGTCGGTGAAAAGTTTAAAGTGCCGATTGATAAAAACGAAAATACGCAGCGTTTCGTCTCGTCTCGTTCTCTTTTACACTGTTTCAAGAATGAGTGAAAAGGACAGCATATTCAAAATGCTAAATAAGAATCTCAGATGGCTATGAAAATGTTTTGTTCATACGTAATGAATCTCATTAATCAATAGTCCGTGTTTTTTTTTCATATTAAATAAAAAAATAAAAATGTTAAGGTTCCATCGCAAAATATTTTGTTTAATTTCCGTTTAAAACAGTCTTCAAGTTTCTTTTACATGGATTGTTAAGGCCTTACTCAGACCGTGCCGACATTCCGATAAACATTAAGGTAAGTACTGATTTGTAATACAACAATGTAACAAAATAAAAATTTTAATTCCAGAAAATAACGATGGTGTATGTATGGATCTGCCATAAAAAGTACTCAGGTGAAGCATCAAAGTAAATGAGAAGACAAATTAAAAGCGAAATATTATTTAGGCGCACACGACACGTAACTAATTAAATGTTATGTCGAATTAATGATACGTTAGTAATTATAACTATGATAAGACGGATATAATTAAAAATATGTAATTAATTTTTTTATGTCTCTAGGTCCCACTAATATCGTTATGCGAAAATATTTCGGTCCATGTCTCACACAGTAACAGAGGAATATGTCGACTAGACGTTTTCCATAGACAATAGTTCATAGACTGGATAGGGATGAGTCACTTCTTTCCCGAGAAATTGCACGCTGTGGTATGAACCTTAGGATAGCAAAGCCGAGCCGATTCTGTTAAGTTGTATAGACATCGTTTAATTCTCGGACAACGCATACGCTGCCTACATTCTTTAAAACGCTATTACAGTCTAATAAACAATGAAAGATTGTAATAAAATTACCTAGATTTCAGCGCAGCTGGTAACAACTAGTTCTGTATAGTTCCGAACTAGGTATATACTCAATTGGAGGTATAACAAAAAACGTCAACGATTGGCCTTTTGAATGAAAGTCATTACTTCACAGGCTGACAAGATTTCCCCTTCGGTCTCTTAATATGGACCTTCAAACACTGTGAAGGGCCGCCTGACGAATAATAAGACAGATATACCTTTATACCAGCCCTTCAAATTTGCTGACATTGGTCTTTTACTGGGTGCCTTGAAATATCATTTGACTTGTTAACATTCATATAGTTTGAAGCTCAGTCAGAATACGTTACTAGACTTTAGCGTTGGTTGCTACGTAGTGATCACGCACGTGCGATAAAAACAATTTAAATAAAATAATGTCAATTGAAATTCACCGGCAGAATTTGACATGCACATTGTGTACAAGGTCCAAAGATACGTTCTTTTCTAAATAGCGCTACGAATCATAGATGTATACAATTGTAGATAGTAATGATAATGTTTTCTGATAAGATTTCTCGGGGTAGTCTGACTTTTTTTATAATTTCTAGTACGTATTCGTGAGATTCCACCAATGTGACTTAGGAGGATTAAAGTTTTACATTACTTGTTTGTTACGAGGCAACAGTTTACCTTGTTGTCACCTCAGTACCATTTACGGTTATAAACACCTCGGTCCAAAGATTTCTAAAACGACCGCGAATGTCAACGAAATAAACACAAACGTATGTTATTCGCTGCAACCGTTACAGTTTGTTGCCACCTTAACAACAGATCTAAAAGGAGTCAATACTATATTTAAACGTAAGGCCATTCACGGCATTAATTTCGCGTCTGCCAGTCGCCCGATACATACGGTCGCTTAAGTCGGTAGACACCTCAATAGGCTATGTAACGCTGATAGGCATCACGGCCTTGAGAATTCGACAATGACCCTGAGCGAGGGTACCGCACGCGGCGCAAGTTCACGACCAGATTGTGCTCTGTGAAGATTCGCGCCGATTTAAACATTGTACCACAAATATTGAATCGCGACTCTGAAGGTTGTCGCGCAGTGACAGGAAGTGCGCGCTACACGTGGGGCATCGCAACATGTCTGATTACAGTCAACTAGTTTAATTCTTATTTGAGTTTGAGTGCAACATGCACACTTTCTAAAATTATTGCGATAAGTGGTGAAGAAAATGGTGAGGACACGTAAGCTCCTTATGAGTTCTCCATAATGTTCTTTAAGGAGCGTTAAATCTGTCAATCTGTAAATACAGATGGGTAAATACCCAGTCTGGCAAACAATGGGCTTAGCTGTTC
>DWME01001448.1:0-24851 GCA_018244795.1 Parelbella ahira ahira
TGGCCTTAGCCTTCTCAATATGAGAGGAGACCCATATTCCAACAGTGGAATGACAAATGGGTCGATTATTATTATATCATCACTATATCCACCTTGTAATTCTAGTTTGCTTTTATTTCTCAACCGGAAATCGAACCCAATACCAGCTCATATCATGCATGAAATACTGAAAAAGATGATTGAAAAAGAAGATGATCTAAAATAATCCACCTTTGTCCCTATTAAGAGAACTTGGTAAAATATATATTTTTTGCAATCTGAACAATTGAGTATATACGCTCTGAAATGAAGTAATGATATGATCATGACAAACTAATGATAATATTTCGGGACTTCTCGCCAACAGCAATGTGACTACAAGTTAGGCAACTGTGTTATGTGTAGTATCTACAGTAACTGTATACATATATAAGTATGTATATTATGTAGTTCTGTGCGACACACAAGAAACACATTAAAATTAATATCCTGCGTAGGAATAAAATCCATTACCTCAGGCATAGTACTCGTAATCAAGGTTATGAACCACTGAACCAACAAACTAATCGATACGGAACTTGATATATTTTATATTCTGTCCCCGGCCTATTTTGTTTTGCGTATCCGTAGTTCAGAAATACTTGAGCATCAACAATTGAAACTTGTACAACAAATCATAAGTAAATCAAACTCGCGGGCACAACGCACGAATGATTCTCAATCCGAAGCTTAGACTCGGTCGAACAATAGAATGGGACGTGTATATTATTGTATTCTTTATACTTTTCACCTTAACATGTAATCTTCTTAACAGTCAACATAAGTAAACAATATTTTCAAAATGTTCAAACGTGGGGGTGTTCTACACTTATACACCGCGTACTCCTTCGGGAATTACAGACGCGTTACGTTCGTTATGCTTAGCAGAGTTAAAAAAAAACACATGTTACTGTTTAACATACACTGAACATACTCATATACACTCGTTTTCAAAGTCAGGTACTGAACTAAATCATGAACGTAAATCGCAAAAGCATTTAGACGAATGTCGTCTATGCAAACGTTGCTGTTGTCAGTTATTATTTTTCATTAAATTACAATATGGATCGCGCTCAGTGGCGTGCCATTGGAGAGGCCTTTGTCCAGCAGTGGACGGCAGTAGGCTGATGATGATGATGCTGATGATGATGATGATGATGGTGATGATGATGATGATGATGATGACGACGATGATGATGATGATGATGATGACGATGATGATGCTGATGATGATAATGATGACGATGATGATGATGATGATAATGATAATGATAATGCTGATGATAATGATGATGATGATGAATATGAATATGAATATGAATATGATGATGATGATGATGATGATGATGATGATTATGATTATGAAGATTATGAAGATTATGATGATTATGATGATGATGATGATGTATTCTTATTATGCGGCTACCCAGAATCAGGGCGCAATGTGGTTTATTGGGGGAGGCCTTTGTCCAATAGGCTGATGATGATGACGTTGTATTATTTCGCTTCCGTGGGTCCTAAGTTAATCAAGCCTGTGACTGATGGATAATTAATGTGCTTGAACCGATATTTATAACAACTTCCGAACGCCCAATGAGTTCAGTTTTTAAAACAAACTTTGACTAACAGATAATGAGGTGATGGATGCAACCTTCTTATTATTAAATTAACATAATACGCAGGATTCTTATGTTAATATTTCAAACAGACTCGTATATAACTAAGTATATGTCAAACATATACTTAGTCCATGTGTTAGTTTAGGTATGTTATAGGATATCCCACTCTAAAGATCTGTACGATTAGAACAAGCTCCATATTGAAATCTATATACCTAATTGACGATTAAATAATTATAGTCTCTAGTTTTCCACGGCTTAAAGGAACCGTATCAGATGACTACGCATTTGTTAATTACAATTCTCTCAAACACATGGAATATAACATTACTTGTTATCAATACCTTTGTATCACTTATTCTCTTTTTCCTATAACGTTAATAAAATAAACAGATTATATAATACTGTAGGCATTGTAAATTACTTAATGCAGTACGCACTTTAATAATATGCTTACTAACCGACTTTTTAAATGTATGTAATTATATACAACTTTAAAAACGACTGCTGAAAATGTATAAGTTTAAGAGGAATATTGCCTACCTACTTTAAAATGTTTTCTATTTCCTACAAACCTATTGAAGGCAAAAGCTAGGTCCTTGAATTTTATGTTATAAACGAATATGCGAAGAATCCGCGGCGCGATAGGTGTGAAATGTGTATATTCCCTAAGACTTCTTCACACGGAAACTACGAGAAATGTATTTTACATTAAGAGTTCAATCTCTGTAATTCTCTAACATAACATTTAGCATAATAATTGAATTAAATATTGAAGGATGTAAAAGATATCCGTGGATTAATAAACCAATCTGCACTCTGCCCTAATAAAACCTTTAGCGCGGTAGTTGCCATATGGCCCCATTGTTTAACTTATTGAAATGTTCCCATTAAACGTAATAATAAAGCGACACAAATTTTGTAAACATACCCTTATTATCTCCGAAGAAAACTAATACCTATAATTGTATATAATGAAACAACGTGATTAAATCGAATAAAAGCTTCCCTTCCAACAGGTTATTTTCGTGCGCTTAAGACGTCTTGAGTAGGTTAAAGAGAGATAAATTTACCTTGATTCCCTATATAAGGGGCCTACCTAAGAATATCAATCAGTCAGTGACAATCTTTGTTACGGAGAACACACCTCTTTCAGAATCAACTGTTTCTGCCGTCTTAGAATCTTAGTGAAGTTTATAAACCGTCGTCGTGTGTGAGGTGTATATTCGCATTAGCGTGTGCTAATATGCATAGCATGGCTTGCGGGTAACTGCGTATCGGCGTTTGAATTCGGATTTAGCCGATAATTAATGCACCACCCTATCAGCATGAAATTCAGAGGTTTGTGAGCGGAGGTGTTAAGTGGAGGACGGGGGAATCAGAAGCCTCCCGACGGTCCCCGCGAACAGTCGGTCACACGTCCGCTGCAACTTGCAACGCTCACTTCAATCCGCGCCGCCGTCGGGATCAGTTGCACTGCAAACCAACAAATTGTGGTCCGCGTGAAGAAAAATTTAACTTAACGCAAACAGTATTTCAAAATTTTAGTGACTTCAAAAAAATATTTTTCAAATTCAGCGCCGACGCGTCTTAAATTTTCGGACAAATTTAGTAAAACGTGAGCTGGAAATAAACTTTGTGCGAACTTTGATTTAAGAGTTTTGTGAAGTTTTTGACTTTATCGTGATCTGGTATATAAGGCAACTGTGTGCGGCCGGGTGTCGACACAATAAGAAATTGCCGGGGACATTGGCTATGGTAAGTACGTTTTACTCAACAGGTGTGCGACGCGAAGTGCAGTGCAGCGCGGATGAATTTAATTTGAAATAACAAAAAAGGATTCGCGGTCCTTCTACATTAAAATTAATTTTAAAAGTAATGTCCCTTTTTTTTAAAAAAAAATAAGGGAAAATAACAAATCTTAAATTACAATAATTTTATTGCTTTTCCGCGTTTTTATTTCATAAAAATACTTTTTTGTTATTTCATAGCGAGTGAGTATACAATGTGTTACTTATTTGGCGAAATTTCAATTTTTTTACACAAATGTCTAGATTTTCAACAGAGCGACGGCTGATGTTTTTATCCGAAAAAGTGATAAAGGAAAAATAAAACTACATTAAACTCTGTGGATATTCATCATTTAAACTGTGATAAAAAGTATGTGTTTTGTGCTGTATATTAAATTAAAATAAATTTAAAACTGAAAACAGTATGCCGCGTAGATTGACGGGTCAAACTTTTAAAATTTAATTCGCATAGGCGTTAGGAAACAATTTAAACCAAAAAATATATATAATGTTCGATAGAGCTTTATTGTTTTTTACAATTATTAAAAATTAATTAAAAACTAAATACAGCATGATGTTTTCTTAGACAGATCAATCTTTTAAAACGATATTCACACGAAACCTGTCGAAATAGCAATTTATATAATAAATAATATTTCCGTATTACAAATTATTTGGAATAGGTTTCTTAAAATGACTAATGGAAACAAACTTTCTTTTAAAGGAAACACAAAAATATCGGACCCTTATAAAATAAGAAACGTTTGTTTGTTATTATAATAACCCTCTAGAGCTTACGTTCTTGAAATTATACCTGCAGGTACTCATAATAAGATGGGATATTTTTGAAGTGGCCCTTATTAGACATCCTTATTGTTCGAGGAAATCAGATAGATAACAATATAAGGAACCGGCTCCACTAACCGGTAAAATTATATAATTAAATATGAAAATTGGTGATTTATAAGGGGAGCTTTCGATTATATAGCTAATTAATCATCCTCTTTATATTAACAAACTTTAAAGGTAAGATTACGCCTGTAATACCCGAAGGGGTAGGTAGAGAAGTGTAGTATACTTCCACGTTTCACGAGTTATGTTAAGTCCCATGGAACAGGTGGTGAGTAATACTAAGAAACTTCGCTTAAGTACATATCACTTGTATGAATTCCGTAACAAACAAAATCTCGTATTAAAATCTGAATAGCTGGTAACGTCATATTCGTTTTTGGAAATATACGCAGAATTTATTTTTGGCGACTGGTTTGGCCGCTGTCGGGGCTTAGAAAATTATTCATCATCATCATCATCATTATCAGCTTACTCCCGTCCATTGCTGGACATAGGCCTCTCTATAAAATGATTAAAGTCGCTTTTATTAAAATTTGTGTTTGACTATTATTTCTGACACAAAATGCGGTAACAATATATTTAAATTCCGATAAAAATATCTATCATTTGCCTAGTCTTTTTTCTTTCTTACAGGATTTTATTATAACAAATATATTTATTTGTTACAATTAATTACATTGGTATCATTATATTATCTATACTTATAAATTACTGTAAAGTATACAAAGAAATGAATAAATATTTGTCTACATAAGCATATTAGTTGTAATAAGAATTTCAGAAATTGTTATATTATTAAATTACACACCGGTATATGTATATATAACATACGCCTATATTTCCATCACTAAAGCATCTCAAATTGTTGTGTATTGAAATGTTTGTTTATTTATGAAAGATTTTCCTCAAACTTGACTTCATTAGGTCACGTGTTATTTCATGGAACGAGCAGGGTTCATTATATATTTATCCGTTGGCTGTTCGGAATTGCGTCAAACATCTCTATACATTGCGGGGCCGCTTATTGACGAGTTTCTTCCAAATTATTGTATACCTTTATTTTAAATGAAAAGATTTGGCACAGAACATAATCATATGTATCAAAATTTAAACCCTTTATAGTTAACGTTCTGTAGAATTTGGGTTACCAAATAATTGTACTTAGAAGATTTCTGCGTCTTTCAAAATTGTATTCCATATATTTCTGACTCGCTATTTTTTACTGTTACGGTTTTTTAAGACTTAGTGGTTACGCCGAATTCCTTTGTCAGAAATAACTTCGTTTTCAATTGATGTTTGTTATTAAATTTGTCATATTTGAGGTAGATTTACAGAAGCATCTATAGTATTCTGTCACGGAATAGCCCCCATCCTAATAGGCGACGACGAATAATGCATAAAAATAAAAATACTTATATAAATACATGTACGGAAGGGTGTTATATACATAGTTACCGCTATTTCATACACTTAGTGTTATATGGAAGTGGTCACTTTCGCTAAAGCCTTTCACAATACTTTGTTTTAATGGAAGTAAGAAACATATTCGTGAATTTAATGAATGAACTGAACAAAGGTCTGACATCTGTCAATTTAAAACACACTAGGAGCATACCACAATCATGTAAAATCTTTATACACGACGAGTGTAGTAAAAAGGGATCAGTAGTCCCAAACAGTCACTGCCGCACGGGGACTTCAACAGCTGACCTTTTATAGGATTATTAAAATTTTGTTCTGACGGTTAGTTACCAATAGCAGTTAAATTTATATTAGGTAACTAGTATACATTGTCAATACGACAGCCGAAACAGGATTCAATAAGATTAAGTCTTGTTGGTTTTTGCATGTACCTACTTCCGCCGTTGGGATTACTCAGTGTCGATACTATTCGAAGTTGGCGACAATTTCGTTGCGACTTCACTTATTAGTTGTGCATTAAGATTCCACGTTGATTAGATGTTGGGTTAGTTTAATTAATTAAACAAGTCTGGATATCGGACAACCCCTACAAATGTAAATCTACGGTAAAGATAT
This sequence comes from Parelbella ahira ahira, assembly GCA_018244795.1. Taxonomy (NCBI): domain Eukaryota; kingdom Metazoa; phylum Arthropoda; class Insecta; order Lepidoptera; family Hesperiidae; genus Parelbella; species Parelbella ahira. Next base: position 6,317 of record DWME01001448.1, read on the forward strand.
GTTGGGACAAAATTTACCACTTTCAACTTGACTTAAACTAAACGACTAATGGCGTACTTAACTCAGTTTAGACAATTCTTAAAAAAACATTAACATAAGTATTAGTTAGGTAAAAATTATTAAGAGAATAGATTCTTTTCTGCTATACAAGCTGCATTGTCGGAATTAATTACATTTCGGTCTCCATAATTAAATTATTTTTATGGGTGCAATCCATGAGGGTTGAAATTAGCACGTGGCATGTTCATCTTGGGTTTTACTTCGGATTTTACATTAAAACCTGAACAGGAATATAAATTCGAGATAAATTTTAACAATAAAATAGGAGTTATAACGCAAATCAATGTTAGCAATACTATTGATTTTAAGGTAGATAATAAATTTAGGTATTAGTTTCAATTCGAGAATTAGTTTGATTTGTGTCTAAGATTGAAATTGAATTTACGTTTAATATTAATTCGAGATTAATTGGGTTACTTTTAACATTGTGCTTGATTTTGAGTTTAGTTTAATAATAATATTGAGATTGAGTAATATTGGAGTTAAGATCGGCTTGAATTTTAAAATGTATTTGAAATCCGAGCTGTAAGTGTCTAATTTTTAATGAAACCTAGGTTAAAGATTAATGTTTATTACGATTGAAACTGAGACTAGTAGGAAGATTGTTTTAAGATCGGCTTTTATTTCATACTAGAAGAGACGGGTGATTAACATTATTACCGTGATTTATATTCAAATAAGGCTGAGCTTGAAAGCGTATTTGAAGTTTTTCAAGATATTATGACTGAGATTGATCTTAGAAGCTGGTTTCATTTTGAGCTAAAATTGCGTTGGGGATTTAATACAAGAAGAATATAGGGGTAATTAAGACTTTGTAATAAATATATGAATATGGTATGAAGCCTCAGATTATAGCCAAAACCCTCACATTCTGAGAGGAGGCCCGTATTCCAACAGTGGAATAATAAAAAGGACGGAAAGGAATAACTATGAGATTTGAGATGAAGATCAAATGATTTAAGAATTAGAAGATTAAGATCAATTTGTTTGAGATTGAGATCAGCTTTAAAGCTCAGTCCTTATTCTGAATTCTGTTGGACTTTGAGTTGGTACGGATAGTTATTTTACAATAGTACATACATAGATGAAAATTGAGTTTAATGTTTAAAGAATTTGATACTGAGGAAGAAGTTTAAGATTAAGATGGTAAATTTTACTATGTTTAGTACAAAAACAGTCTTTGGTTTGCAAATTAGTTTTAGACTGACGTTTGGTTTACGAGTTCAGTGTGATGAGAAGATTCAATAGAATACTAAATTCTACTTGAGATTCAAAATAATAAATTGAAGTTCCAATTAAAACTGTCATTAAATTTATAATCGGATTTTAATTGTGAATTACTTAGAGCTTCAACTTTTCATTGAGATTGTTAAAGAGGTTGTTTAAATTATAGGTTTATGAATTTGAGTTTTAAGTAGAATTGGAAATTTGGTTTTGATTGAAAATTAAAAGTTAGTTTATGAAAGAATTTAGTTTGAATCGAATTAAAGATTAAAATCTAGCTTACAAAATGTTTGTTGTGTAGTATTACATTACAATTGAATTCATTTTAAAATACGACATTAACACTAAGAATTAAATTTATTTTCAATCTTTGATTCAGTTTGAGATTGAGTTTTACTTAACATTAGGTTGAATTAGTAATTGGACTGACTCGTTGGTCGAGTGGTTGCAAGTGAGACTGCCGATCCGGAGGTCCTGACTTCAAATCCCGGTTCGCGTACTATTGGATTTTTCTGATTTAGAATTTCTAGTCGTGACTTGGAGTCTGGACCTGTGCGCGGTGTATGGCAATAGGCTTACCACCTATTCCATGGGACCTAAACGTAACCGGTGAAACGCGGGAGTGTACTAAACTGCTCTGCCTACCCCTTCGGGAATTATAGGCGTGATATTACATTTTCAGTAATTGTTTCTTCAGGAAAATTAAAGTTATAAATTCAGTTTAAAATTGAGGTTCAGCCCGAAATCCCGTTCAAAAGTGAAATTGAAATTGAGGTCTGACATTAGAAAGCTTTAAAATTGATTTAAGGTTTAATTGTGATTGAGATTGATTTAAGGTTTAATTGTGATTGAGATTGATTTGAGGTTTAATTGTGATTGAGATTGAGCCTGAAATCCAGATTAAAATTAAAATTGAGATTGAGGTCTGAATTAGGTAAACTTTAACTTGATTTAAGATTTGCTTGTAATTGAGATTGAGCCCAAGAATTCAGTTCAAAATTGAGATTGAAATTTTAGGTCCTGACTTTGGGAAGCCGTGAAATTGAGTTCAGGTTTGATTGTGATTGAGATTGATTTAAGGTTTAATTGTGACTGAGATTGAAATTAAGGTTTTAACTTTAGATAGCCTTTAAATTGATTATAAGATTAAGGTCAGAATGTAGGTAGCGTTAGGGTTAATTTAAAATTTTAATTAGTGAATTAGTTTTACATACACCTTGGCCTTGTCATTAGTTTTGCAATGGAACTAAAAACCACGTTGAACCACGTTAAAACGAACGATGAAATTTTATATACCATGGATACTAGCCATACCGAGACCAGCTGCGCCGTCCTGATTTACAAATCGTCATCTCATTGTGAAGAGTGGATGTCACACCACACGTGGGGCCTAATCGAAGGTAAGAGAAGGCTACATCTGAAACTGCTTGACACACAAAATGAAACGGCCCGAAGCGAGCTCACAGCCCAGTATCGGTAGAAGCGCAAGTAGATCTATCGTAGCAGGTGAAAAAGTAGGAAGCGATGGGGTGACTATATTGCAGACCGCACTCGGCGGGCTGCGAATACTGGTAACCTAAGGGATCTTTAAAAGCTTACAGCAGCTTCAAGAAAATACCTATGAAATCTTAAGGTGAAACGCTGATTGTGATACTAGAAGGACAGGTCCAAATGTAGCGGCAACACTCCTTCGAAGTGTTTCGTTTATCTGCAGCAACGTCTACTAACCTGTTGAATGACAGCTCTCAAGAATCTCAGCTCCTCAGCATCAGTACGGATCCAGCATCCCGCACCGAAGTAGATGAGATGGTCCTCTCTTTGAAGACGTATAAACCTCCGGGACCTGGCCTGATAACTGCAGAAACGTTGCAAGCAGATCTACCTTCTACTATCGACGATCTGACGCCTTAATTGAGAAGATCTGGATGGCAGAAGTACTTCCGACTTAGACCGACTATCAAACGCCATAAAACTCATTTTTCGAACGGAACAGACTTACTTCCAACGAATCGCTCGTGCACAGACCAGATCACATACTAGAGGAGGCATCAGAATAGCAGAAAGAGTTTTACCTTACCCTTGTTGACTTCGAAAAATACTTTTGTATGTTGTAGAAGTCATGGATTACAGAAAAGACATGGAAAGCCATCAGAGACAGAAAGGCACTACGTAGGTAAGACCGCAAGCCGAATACAAATTACTGTCAGCCAAAGTAAACATCCAAGCATCTGAAATCCATATGCCAGAATATTGAAAATTACGCGTAAAATTTACATACGAGGGATTTGTTTCTAAAAGTAAAGTATGTTACTAGGGAATTCAAGTCAAAAACTTTGGCCATAGAAAACGCAAATGGAAGGATGATAATGGACATAGAACAGATAACTGAGAGGTCTTATTGTAATACTGACAACAGGATCTCGGAAAGTACGTCAATGCAAATCAATGAAGATAATATTGAATCTCTAATACCGGAATCTGAGATTAGATATGCTCTGCGCAAAATGAAGACGACCACATCAGCTTAAATAGGCACCATCTTGGCGGAAAAGCTGAAGCATCTTATGGAAGCGGGCGTGAAAATCCTGCTCGGTCTATGCCAAGTGGCATAGATCTATGGCAAGTGGCTATCAGACTAGAAACAGAAGTTGCTAGTACCGATCCAATTAAAGAAATCCACTAGAGCATGCGGAAAAGGTAGACAGAGAAATGCAGCATACTCCCAAGTTTTAACAGATACGTTTAAATTCCATTGTAGCATCGGTGGTGAGTCTATTGCAATGCACCATACACAAATCTAGACTCCAAACAGCTAATAGAAATTTCAAGATAGTAAAATACAACAGCACCCGACACGGGGATCAAACTCAGGACCTTTCTATCGAAAGTCGCGCTTGCAATCACTTGACCAAAAGCGGCACTCAGAATGCAAATCATAATATAAAACAGCATTTTACATTAAAACGTTCATGTCTCTTAGCGAAATCGATTGAATGTATATTTTAATTGCACGAAAGTTCGTTATATTGACAATTTAATTATATTTAGGTATTTCGAACATACAATTGCAAAAATTTGTAGTTAAAGTGTTGGGCACACCTCTGTGACACATCAACGTAGCGGTATAGGTCTACGCCATACTAAAACTGGTTAAATCTCCATCAGTCCTTTATAATGACAGCTATTACTATTATTATTTGACGGATTTATGTACACATATATTTATGGACTCAAGCGTACTATACGTGTCATCTGTTATAATGTGTGATGCCTTGATAATGTAAGATCCCATAATTTGGGGAAGATTAGACTAACATTACTTTTTAATGGTATTGGGAGGGAGGACCTTCACAAGGCTACTATTCTAGGAGAGATACCGGGTTAGGTGGATTTTTGTCACATTAGTATCTGCTCGGTAGTCTTGCTCAATACTAATTGGACGATTCCGAGATCTACGACTAAACGCATCGGTGTCATCCTAGCTAGGCGCACTTGAGCACCCTACACCAGAGAGAGACCTACGATGTCTCTTTCCGTGCTTTCCGGGCCTTACGATGGTATATGACCACACATACCATCGTCCTTCCTGGGATCGTTGGCTGAACGGTTAGAGCTTACACTCTAACGGCCTATAGCCCCGGAAGTTCCCTGTTAGTCAGTCCTACGACAAGCCGGAGGAGCCGTAGCTGGTATTCTAGTCCCGACTTACAGGGACTAAACTAATGTTATGCCAAGTGTATCGAATCGGTGGTGTGTTCCCAAAACAAGTATGAAACCATTTTGTTGGTAATCCTCATTTGATCAATAACGATAGTGGAACCGTAACGATACTATCGCGATAAATAGAAGTGCTTAATTTTCTATAGGTATTGTAACTCGAATTGTGGTATCACCGGACACAACTAGCAACTGACTCGTTACAAGTTTTCCTTACAACGTAACATGCCAGTCACAGCCTTTAAACAGAACTTAAAACTCATATGAACTTTAGCTTGGATTTCATTCACAATTTACATTAAGTAAGCTGCTGTAAGTTCGGAATTAGCTACGCTTTGATGAAAAGCGCCTTCCAAACTTCCAGTATTATTTTTGGGAGAGTATTGAAATATGATTAAAACAGCTGCTGAACACCGACTTATAAGAAAACTGTAATTTGATCTTATATTTTATTATATTCGAGGAGGTAAATTAAGAGGCGTATTTTAAGTTATAAAACAACTTGCAAGAATACAACCGCGCTCCTGTGAATAAAAGGAAGAAAAGTTCTAAAAGTTAATTCCACTGAGCTTCGTAACATTTTGTATTATTGAAATAGTTAAATTCTGCGACGAGAGTTCAGAGGTATTTCGAATTCCGCAAAAGAGGTAAATATTTATACATTCAGAACATAAAACAGAGGACCGGCGAACTACAGGTAGTCGGTATTTCGAAATTATGCTCTTCAATTTTGAACTCTCTATTGTCTACTCGTGAACATTTAACTGCTGAATATAATTACTTAAGAAATATAAGATATTATACTGTAGACGTCCGAAATCCGCGTTTATTAAATGAACTATTATTTTCATTTTGACTAGCATTCAATATTGCATTTAACTTTGGAATATATTTTTATTTTTTACGTTCCGCATATTACCCGTGACTCCATCAACAGGGAAAAGCGCATGTTTTTTCAACAGCCACACTTTCAACGGGCAGCAAACAGAATAGAATAGAATAGAACTGCAAATGCAATGTTAAAGTATTTGTTGGCAGTTATTTCTCTAGTTTGTTCTGTTTATTTTGGTGCTTGTCCTTTTTGCGACAGTTTAGTCCTTACTTCTTTAAAGGAGCTTAATCCTGCTATTAAACTTTTAATCTGCGCCTGTCAATAAATTTAGAACAACATCTGGTTCTGGAAACTGAAAGAGTCAACTCAACACAATATACAAATAGGTTGGGTTGTTGGCTGAATACGATGAAAAACGTTCCCTGGCTTACATACTTGGAATTAATAGTATTTTTCCTACACGAAAGACGAATTTCGTTGCTTTTGAAACGTATGATTCGCTAGCGTTCTTTTGCAAATTCGTAACGAATTTAATATTTTTATTGCATATCGGTTCAACGCTTATGGTGAGACAAGTGTTTTATTTACGAAACCTATGCATGATTTTCCTTTCACAGTTGCCTGCATTCACCAAGGGCTCATTTCATACGGCAGGTATTACTGATCTAATTAAAATACAACGCCTATCTTATATGCCCTATTTTGCCTGATTGCTTCTATCTGCCATTTCAACTTTTCATGGGAAAATCAGATTAAATGCATAATTTGAAGCCACGATATTATAAATCTATACGCAGCTTAGATAGATTTGTACAATACTAAAATTAAGACAGACACAGTTAATTTAACACTATGGACACAGTATGAATGATCGATCTGACGTTGATGTCTATATATAGTGGATAATTAATATCAAGTAGAATATTACATTTATAGCTTAAGCAATTACCCGGTTTCAATAGGCAATATTTTCTTTCAGTATCACCACTCTAAATTCCGAATAATAAATTAGAGTTGGCCTATGTAAGAAAATGTACGCCTGAAGTACCAACAGAAATTTTAAAATTTTTACAAACACATGAATATCTGTTACATATTGTTAAGGTCGAAAAAATACTAGTTTTGTAACGAATGTACAACGGTAATATTCAATGGCCAGAGGTAAAACTTGGATAGTTCGAATGGTTATCAAAAAGAGGTTTTGTAGTTGAATTTATTTCATAATAACGGGTACAGATAAATAATTATGTTTCAAGGTATTAAGAAAAGTCAATAGGTATATTATATCATCATCATCGTTATCAGCCTACTCCCGTCCACTGCTGGACACAGGCCTCTCCAATGGCACGCCACTGAGCTCGATCTTCAGCTCGTCACACACACGTATTACGTATCATATTCTTGTACCTTTATATGTACAAGCGCTGAAAACTCGGGTGTAAGATATTGCCTCTCGGTGTGGTTTTCCCTTGATGGGAATCTATTCTCGAAGCATGGCAATTTTCACTTCGTATCATATGTATTCATGCGAACTCACTCGGAGGGAGGCACCCCATCTGACACCACGTTCAATCGACTGTAAAAGCAAACACTCCTGTTCTTTGGGAAATTACACACTATTTGTTTGAAGTATTCACGCTATAAGTATTAGGTACGAAATCATTATGGAAATATAAAAAATATTCAACTTTACTATACACGCTAGACACAAAATATATTAAAACAAATCGTGTCATACTCTCAGATAGTATAACATAATGTAATGTACATTTACTGTGGTATATTTAAAATATTATTACGGGTAAGACCATGTTTTTTAAAGTAACTTATACAGAAACAATGGAATAATGATATTAACCCGTGCTTATATTTAATAAATAAAAAATCATAGACTCAACGATTTTCTGTTTTTTGTTATCTGCAATAGTCATAATCACAAATTCACTTTTCCATTAACTCGACTGCCTCGTTGGTCGAGTGGTTGCAAGCGCGACTGCCGATCAGGAGGTCCTAGGTTCAAATCTCGAGTTAAGTGCTATTGGCTTTTTCTAATTTAGAATTTCTAGCAGTGACTTGGAGTCTGGGTCTGTGCCCGGTGTATGGCAATATTCTCACCACCTATTCCTTGGGACGTAAACGTAACTGGTGAAACGTGGATGTGTACTACACTCTTCTGCCTACCTTTTCGGGGATTACAGGCGTGATATCACGTTTACACTTTTTTATTTAAAATATAATATCTTATTTTTTATTATTTAATTCTCGTTCTTCTATTGTAACACAATACTGTCATTTTGTTGTTGATCTGTGTAATTATTTAATTGCTAAAAGAACTATTTCAGTCGGCATTGTACTTTGGAAATACAATGAATGTTTTAGCGCAAAAAGTCCAACGATTCTTTTGTCAGTTTATCATATTTCAGGACATACAGAAACAATCCCTTTGTACATTAAGAAATTATTATGTTAGTTTCATACAATCATACCAAGCCCTTTCCGGGATAAGCACACAGTAACGAATGCCAAATATAATTATCCTTAAGAACATGATTTGCTTACTATTTCTGTATACATTACACACTTAATACTTACACGTTGTATTTGAAAACGAATTAAGATTAAAATTTATTTAATATATCTAATGAATAGTAATTAACTGAGATCGTAAGGCTTTTAACTAAGCCGGTCAGACGTTGAAAACTGAGGGAACACTCCATAACTCGTGAGAGATATATTATCGACCGACCGTGATAAGATTTATTCTTTTGAAAAGAAATTTGTGAGCTCGTTTGAGGTCGTTTTTCGCGACAAAGGCGAGTAAGAAAGAAAATGAATATAGGTCCTTTGTATGAAGGTCAAAGTATAATTGACTTGTTTTAAACGAATATAGGATAACTCATTTTTCTTTGCAAAATAATTTTATAAAACATTTTCCTTAAACACGTTTCCTGGTTTAATAATAATATAACTCATATTACAAGGAAAATAGAATAATAATATTGTTCGGCTATTAATTACTAATACAGAAATGTACACCTGTAGCCGAAGGGTAGGGTAAATATCAAACAATCTTTCAGTTAGGCAACAGTGAACACAAGCTATCAATGAACAATGAATTGGTGACATTGAATATAACTTATTCTGGATCTGTGCCCGCTGGTGGTGAGCCTATTATTATAATAGGCTCACCAGCTATTCCATAGTGAGACGTAAACACAACTGGTGAACGTGGGAGTGTACTACAGTCCTCTGCCTAACACTTCGGGGATTGTAAGCGTTATGTTAGGGCTTTTTAAATAGAAAACCCCAAAAACATAACATAATCCTCAAAGTGGTAGGCAGAGGAGTGTAGTACACTCCCACGTTTCACCAGTTACGTTTAAATCCCATGGAATAGGTGATGAGCTTCCCCCCACACCGGGCATAATTCCAGATTCCGAGTCACTACTAGAAATTCTAAATTAGAAAAGACCTTCTAGCACCTGACCCGGGATTTCAACTCAGGACCTCTCGATCGGCAGTCGCTCTTGCAACCATTCGACCAACGAGGCAGTCATGTAAGGCAGTAATTTAATAAAATAATATAATAATAAAATCATTATTCTTATATAATAATCACAGGAGATTCATATAATCCCGTCAGTAAGTATCTCGAGACCCAACGGCCGACGTGTTTCATACGAGGTTGAAGAACGGATTTGAGGGATTAAAAATTATTTACAGATTACTTAACATTGCTACACAATTTCACTCAAATAACGTTACCCCAGCCTAAAAATATCTGCGGATAATTCCAGTTAGGATTCGGGTTACTGGGGGAGGCCTACATCTAGTAGTGGACTGAGAAACGCTGATGATGATGATGATGAAGGGTTATTTTGGTGATAGGCCACAGGGTGCCGTTTTAGAGAACTAATTTTAATGCCTATTGTTAGAATGCATCGAAATACTGCTCCTAAATGGCTAATATACTCTATATATTATATTACCTAAAAATAAGTTAAGTTACTGAATTTATGACCGGCGCACGGCAATAAGCTCACCACCACCTATTCCATTATGGAACGTAAACGTAGCTGGTGAAACGTGGAAGTGTAGGTACTACATTCCCCTGCCAATCTTTTAGGGTGTTACAGAAGTGATGTTCCATTTGTTACATAAATTTTCTAAGTATGTACAATGTACTTATTAGAAATGTGTTCATATACATGTTTCATCCTTTAATTTTTTCTTAACGAAGCGCAATTAATTGTTACCCTTAATTACAACCCTTAAAACGCTACGGTAAATATATAGCGAACACTAATCAAGGTAATTGCTTATGCGAACTTCGTGCTCGCCCCCGCGGAACGTTCGCGAGTGTGTACGGTAAGCATTATGGTAATTTTCACATTTTGAAACGCAAATTGTGTAGTCGATAGCACACGTCATAATTATTTTCGCTATCTACAAAGTGAAGTTGTTGTTTGTATGTGCTTCATATCTGTATATAATCCTCTTTATAATATAATCGTGTTTTTTGATCAGGTAACATAATTATTATGTTCCACACGCGTTTGTATGAGTATGTAACTCGTTAGTAGAGAGTCAAACAAAATAATTCATCAGAATTATCATTTACCAAATAAGTTTTGCATCCCATTTCGACCCAATAGGTGTCTATGTAGAATTATGACAAATTTACTATAAATTGAATAATGATTTAATTTGTAAAGAATTTGTACGACGTTCCACTTAAACAAAGTTGAAGAAGGACATGACATATGGAAGTATATAAATATTTGACACTCGGTATTCTCTACCTACCCCGTGTATGACCTGATGTGATAAAAAACGGATTATTTTTAAGTAAACAAAAAAAAACTTATAAAAACGTAAAAACACGCCTGTAATCCCCAAAGGGGTCGGCAGAGAAGTTGTAGTACTCACCAAACTTAATTTAAACGAATCGTCCAATAATTTAAAATAAGTATTTATTACGCAAAATCTCCTTTTTACGTCGTTTACATAAATTATGATATTTACGTGTACACGTACAAGTTACGTTAAGCCCACAAAAGGTTTAATATTACCAAACGGAGCAACCCACTCGCAACTATGTAGTTCTCGATAACTAAATATCCCTTCGTAACCTTTAAGGGTGAGTTCTCATAAAACTCATACCTGGTTTTATTATTACCTTATAAAGCGAATTGGGGACGCTTAGGAATAAAACTTAAACAATACAATAACAATCCGTGTTTGTACTATTTTGACACTCTTATTTAACTGTCAACATACCGTGACGGCTTTTGTAAATTAAGTAGTTCAACGAAATTTATTATTTATTCGTTTATAGGAATTATTATTTTTTATGATACTCATAATATGATGACATTGCGCCAGCATAACATGATATTAGCAAGAAATGTAGCTTCGAAAAATTCTAGAGTTTGCAATATTTGCAACTCTTTCTACGATACAGCAATGGTCGTGTAAGCTTTTTGTATTAGAAAAATGTGATTACCAGTCCACTCATATTGCCACTCGAAGCCACCACCAAATTATTCGGGGGCACTAATACCACCAGTAGGTATGATATTTCACTAGTTAGGCACTTGTAACCAGCTACTAAAGAACATTTACTGCATAAACTAACTTAAGAACTGTATTATATGTACACTGTTAGTTTAAACAATTTTAATATATATTAATAGCGTCACTTAAAATAGCTATTCTAGTAATCTTTTGAGATTGGTCATACACGTTCATGGACTGCAGTGACCACATGTAAAAGTAACGGAATCGATTGTAAGTTTTACAATTTTAATTAATATATAAATAAAATAATTACTCTGTCTTGATTTTTAGGGTGTCTTTGTATAATAATTTCAAAGGTAATATAAAAATGTTTCCAGTCAGTACCCAGCTTATACAGGAAAAACGTATTTCGCAGATAAATTGAATTCCATCAAAGTAGCCTTTGAGGATTCAGTGGAGCTTAGAGGAGGAGCTTTTAATATTCGTTTCTAGTACTCTTTTACACAGGTACGTCCATAAAACACTGTAGAAGACAAAGTGTTCGTTTCTTATTGAAACGTCCAAAAGTATTTGATATTGATAGCGGAGTCTATGTATGTATCATATATCAACAACTTTAGCAGAGTGCTTAGAACTAGAATCAATGCAATTGTTTTATTTAAATATTGAATAAAGAGAATTTGTATAAAATAAATATTTCTCTTTAAATTGACTTTATATATAGTTATTTAACTATTTCTAGGACTTTGGCTGATGACGATGATAAACAACAAGAAAACCATAATACAGGTTTGCACGGCACAGACGCCTTCGATGTTCATGTTTTTCCCGCAAATAAAAGTTAACTATGTTAAAATAAATTTCTTTATTTAAATTCTGTACTCCACTGAGTTCTAGCATATCGCTAGTATCAAACCACTAAAACATTTTGAAACAGACTAGTACTAAAATATAACAAAAGTTTCATTCGCAATTAATATAAATGAAATAGTAAAAGGTATGAAGTGTGAGTTTAAACGGAATGCTATTAAAATAAATGACTTTGTGATTAGTTAAATGAACTTCGTCGCGGGCGAAAACCGAAAATGCCTTTTTGTAACGGAACTGCTTGCTCCACTAATGTGTCATAGAATATTAGCTACTGAATTAACTGTTATTAGGTATTCAACCTTACGAATGAGTCTTAGAGAAGTATCTGTTATATGAAGAGCTTTTTTAACATTGCTACTTGTCGTTGTAAATTTTACCAAGGATATTTCGTTCGCATCAATATTCGCAATTGATTGTAACTTTGTTATATACGAATTGTCCAATCTAATAATGACATTTATTTATCTATGTAATTAAAACTTAATAAATTGCGTTTTATTAATCGTTAAACCTCAAAAATGATTGACATATAGCAAATAATGTAGCATCACGCCTATAGGAAGGAGTAGGCAGAAGAGTGTAGTACATTCCCACATTACACCAGTTCCGCTTTAAGTCCCATGGGAGAGGTGGTGGGCCTACACCGGGCACAGATTCAGACTCCCAGCTACTACTAGAAGTTTCTACTGGAAAATCCAATACTACTCGAACCGGGATTCAAACCCAGGATTTTTCGATGAGCAGTGGCGATTTGGAACCATTCGACCAACGCGAACGTGGCAATCTGTAGTAAATATTCGCTGTTATAGTATTCTACTAAAATTTAGGAAAGAATAGTTATTTGAAATAAGTTGTGAGGTGCGAGAAGTTCAGCTTTTTCGTAACAACTATACCTAACACATTTACGTATATAGAAACACGCTGTCAATCAAACACACTGGAATACAGCACATACATACATACATTCGAGAAAAGGGTTTGATTAGGTTCATTATGATTCTGAGGCGTTCCAGTTAGTAATTAATTCTCTGTTTATCTAGTTAAATACGTTCGTTAAAGTTCCATTGTTAAATCAGAGGCGGTTTTGTTTCGTTCTGATTTATAACAGACTGTCTTTTGTCCGCGGCTTCGCCCGCCCGACGGCTTTTGTCTTGCGCCTATGTAAATAATGATGAAATAAGCTTTTATTCTGTAGGTACAAGAAATATTTGAAACGGAATATTAATTTCGTATATTGTTTGGGGTTCCAATTTGATTTTGACTTCAAGTTCCATAGTATGGTTGAGTGGGATTAGGAAGTAGGTTTTTGTTTTGAAACAGATGAAGTCTTCAGCTGGATACACATAACCACCAATGCTACATTAGGCTCTAAGCAACACTTATGTTAATGTGTTCCAAGTTGACAAAAGTGATAGACAGATCTCCAAATCAGGTGTGCGCATGACCTACACCTATTATAAAAACATGTATGTAAGTGCATAACAAAACAAATTTAGAATAATGTAAGCGCACACAGACCATAATATACGTATAGTATATTCGAGTAGGTACATATAGTACTAGTTAATACCCTCCACTTCGTCTGCGTAGATTATGATATTAACAATATATTTTAAGTACAAATAAAAATATTAAATTAAATTATTGTAGGCAAAAATACACAACGCTAATCTTAAAAAATCGCTTAATAATATATTTTCTTAAAACTTTAATAACCTTACATTAAATGATAATATCGCAATAAATCGGACGTAAGACGTGTGATGTAGGTACGCCCGCCTACTTTTTACAAGAAACATCATGATTACAGGTACTAGGGAGTTTTGATATAGACTTTATTATTTTGTCGCATTTGGTAGCAATTGAAACTCATTTTCGTCATTAGATGCACTATAGAAAGAGAAGTCGAGTCGGTGGTTCGATTCTCAGGTAAAGTATTTCAATTAATTGTTGTACTTAATTTAATTCTTATTACAATAGACACTATTTTCTCTATTTTCAAAATAAGGAAAAGCTGTGATTTTTTGCCTATATAAATACTAAAGAATGTAAATAAATAATAACAGACAATAAAACAAATTACATGAAAGACACAAAATTATAAAAATATGTTTACCGTATAAAGTAAATTGAAGCGTCTCGCAACAGATAAGACAACTGAGAAATATCCTTATCATGAGACGCGACAGTTTTTTTATCTCTTCCATAATTTGGGCCACAGTCAGCTTTTAATTTCAGTGATAAATTACAGTTTTCCGTAAATAGGCTAGTGACGGGGGTTGCAAATGGGTCAGGGGGATGAGGGGATGATGACGTCACTAAAAGTAATTTACGGGGTGACTTGGCGTCAGTTGTTTCGCGAAGTCACCCCGACTTGTAATCAACTGAGCATTGTCCAAAGTCGGCAATGGATGATGAGTTGTCCGCTGGTGATTTTTAATTATTGGGAACCAAAGAAAACTGCAAACAATGTAAACATGGTCTTCTCATATCTCATCTTTGCTTACAGCTTTTTGATATAGCTTAACAAATCTAATTATAGGCTATCTACAGGTTGCATATGAGAGAAAACAGAAGGATAACTTAGACAGTAGAATACCTTAGACAGAAGAATAACAAAGACAAGGCGAAGGCGTGTTTACTTCATATTACTATTAATGTCTTATACCTAACATCTCCTTAGATAGTCTTCGGATCGCAAGCTGGACAAAGCCTTTTGTCTGGTAACCAAACGGCTGATTAAGTCCTACAAATAAATAAATGTTCACTTTATGGTTATATGTACATAGTTTTTTAGCCAACATCAATAACAAACAAATCTTCATCTTACAATATTCGTTCTATGGTGTTATACGAGATTTATTATACGTTCATACAGACCTACAAAATCAGATATAACCATTTCATGGAATAAAACGTATTTTTATAAAAGTGTAGCCAGAAATACACGTACGTATACTCGTAAGTCGTATGGATTCATTACCAAAAAGCGTGAAACAGACGCTTTTAAAAAGATTACAATATTTTATATGACATGCAAATAAGTGTCAGGGTAAAAACAAAATCAAACGTTAGAGAGCTCTAGCGGCTTTCGAGACACTAGGAGACAGTGTACAGGGCTGACGTGTGCTGATATAGTCACTTAGGGTGAGGACATGTTGTCTTCTAGGATAAGCGGAGAGGCAAAGCGGAATTACTTAGTCAACGATACAGTATTAAAACAAAAATATATACTAAAATCGACAAATACTAAAGCCACCTATTTTTAACACGGATTAACAGTATACAGTGCTTTTTACGGTTAAATATAGATTATCAATGTGTATTGAATATATGTTCTCAATCAATGTTACAACTCCATAATAATCCTACAAGTGCTAATACATGATCAATCAATATCTTCACTCTCTATCCACACCTCTGAGGCTCCAACATCTCGAAGCACAGCATCGACACAATATTACCCAATTATCACTTAACATCAATCCGAATACCCAGCATTTGTATTGCTATTTCTTGACACACTGAATTTGACATTAAGTATACGTAAAATTGATGAAATTCAACACCTTCGTATATTGCAGGTAAGTTTGTTAACCAGGGAACAATATAAATCGCTTTCCGCTGCGCGTATTACTGGCCTGAGTAGGCTACAGCGCTCATCAAGTTGAATGGTCCGCAAACACCTGGGGATTCACGATCTTGTTCTAGACTCACTTTACATGTACTGTAATCTATCACTAGCACTTAGGGCTCATATTTGCGTGGCACACTCTAAAGATTAACTGCTAATGTATCACAGTGTAAGCAATTGCACATACATTTTATATGAGAAGTAGTTCTCGCGAAAGAGGTGACTCTAGATAAATATGATCTTACTTATCGCATTACAGTTCTAAGGCGAAAGTATTTGTATCATCGTTGAGTCAGCTTCGACTGTTAGCGAACGATCATTCTTTAAGGAGTTAGTTTTGAATCTTTCTCAATTACTTCATTGTTATTATTAATTGGACCTTTAATTAATTTGGTGTTATTACAATTAGTAACTAACTTGTATTCGACACCTACAAAATTATGAACAGTTTCTAGATAAAACAATGTTAATTATCACTTGATTTGACGGCGAATAAAATCGTCTCGAGGATATTTCAACCCGTGAGGATTCTTTATCATATTTTCTAAGGCGACTGAACTCTGCCAATCCGTACTTGGCCAAAATAGATTGTGGCTTTAAAAGTCCTCTTTCTAGGATGCTAGGAGCTTATGCAACGGTAAAATTCTTAAGGGGGAGAGAGTGGATTTGACTCATATTAATCCTAAGTGGGAAACAAACCCACAATATTGGCTCAGCTGTGAGGATTACTAACCACTGAGCCAACAGGCTAATTCAAACACATTTGATCCTCACTTGGTGCCTGCTTTGGTAACTGCCATAAATTGTTAAATATTTTTATACTGATATTACCAGAATTCTAAAAACGATAACAATAATAAAACTTTCTTAATCCAGTGAAAAGTTTGGACGAAAATAAAAAGTCAGCAGTCAAGTTCTCGGTAAAATCATTTTCTCTCTCAATTAAGCATATCTGGTGTTCATTAAAGAATTCTCCAGAGTTAGATCATAAATTATACGGACGGAAACAGGAAGTGAGATTACATCACATCGTAACGCAAAGCCTTTAGAAGTTTAAATACCTTTTCGAAAAATGTTAATAGACGTTTGTGAGGAAAGTAGAAAACAGGCATTTACTCGTATATTATGCAAAACCCAAAACACGGAATGGCAATTAAAAAATTTTATTTCATTATATTATAATGCATATAACGTAATGAACGCCAATAACTATATACAATAACAATAACACTATAAAGTCGTCTTACCGTTTTCATCCATTTCACGCGCTCCGTACATACAGGTGCGGTATACCGAGAGAAAAAAACTGGAAAAAAAACTCTCGACGCTCTTTCTATTAAAGCGTTAATCATTATTAATATTCTTTTTCAGTGCGCGCACAATCTCCTAAATATTATGATATTATTGTACAAAAAGCTCAGATTCAAATCACGCTTATATTGAAAGTACTCGTTTCTTGCTCTAAGAACTGTTTTCAAAGCGACAAGAAAATATTTAGTGTTGTAGAACTTCAGAGCTTAGTTAGAATAGTAATTTTGTATCGTTTAGAAATCGAATGAACTTGGATGTGAATGAATAACCAATTGCAAATCTAGTGAAAGAAAAATGTAAAATCTTATTTACATAATGAACAGCGGGTACCAACATGACAGGTTATATCTAAATTATGTATAATTTAATTGTTGCTCATTTTTAATTTTTTTTTTAGGTAATGCACACAACATCATCTGCATTATATTTCATGTAAAAAGAAGAAAACAAAAAAAAAACTTGAAAGCATGAACTAACTTTGCTAAACTAGTTCAAAAATCAAAAATTATTAGTTTCTTAAAACTTTAAGAATTTTAAATGAAGATATCAAAAGTTTTAAGGATAACGAGCAAGAGTTTCTAAGAAGTAAAATTTTAAAAAATAATCATAATTTATCCAGTAACTTTTGTCTGATGTGCATTACGGCAGAACTGTATCATTTTAATGTTTTAGATTTGCCGGCATGTACTTATATCATTGTAATGAGATTATTATGTGACGTAAGTGTAAAATGGGCAGGTGACAATTACAAGAAATTCTAGACGATAAAAAGGAAACTACCTGTTAGTATTATATGTAATTATAACTATTAAACAGTATTGATTTTACTACCTGGTTGGTCTACTGGCTGCAAACGTAACTGTAGAGCGAGAGATTCTGGGTTCGGTCCCCGTGTCGAGCGAAGTACTATTGAAATACCTTGAAATAACTTTAAGTGGCTCGGAGTTTGGAGCTGTGCCGGTGTATACTGTATACCTAGTAATACCCCCTATTTCGTGCAACGTGTAATATGATGACACGTGGACTTATTCAACTCATCTGCCCACCTGTTCGCGGAAATACATGTATGCATGCGGCATGACGCAATGTAATTGAAATTAAACTGTTAGTATACATAAATCCAGTTAATACACATATGTGTGTGTTTAACACACATATGTATGTATATACATCTATTTGAAAATATTCAAATGAAAAACCCCTTTTTAGTTTAATATTCTTAAAAAGTAGTTTAAATGTGTTAAAGAAATAGTATTTTTAAGAAATAAATATTTTTATAATATTAAAGGAACGGTAAGAGTACAGTAAGACAAAGTACATACATACATACATATCTTCACGCCAGGTCCCTTACGGGGTAGGCAGAG